>PVLC010006227.1:12876-70853 GCA_004027655.1 Graphiurus murinus | reverse complement strand
TTTTTTTTTTTTTTTGCGGTACTGGGGATTGAACTCAGGGGCATTCTACCTCCGAGCTATACCCCCAGCCCTATTTTTTATTCTTTATTTTGAAACCAAGTCTCACTAAGTTGCAGAGTGCCTCACTAGGTAGCTGAGGCTGGCCGCGAACCCGGATCCTCCTGTCTCAGCCTCCCGAATGCTGGGATTACAAGCGTGCTCCACCACGCCCGGCTAGTAGCAACCTTTTTTTTTTGTTGTTGTTTTTTGTTGTTTTCTTTTTTTGTGGTACTGAGGATTGAACTCAGGGGCATTCTACCTCCGAGCTACACCCCCAGCCCTATTTTTTATTCTTTATTTTGAAACCGAGTCTCACTAAGTTGCGGAGTGCCTCACTAGGTAGCTGAGGCTAGCCGCGAACCCTGATCCTCTGGTCTCAGTCTCCTGAATGCTGGGATTACAAGTGTGCGCCACCAGGCCCTGCTAGTAGCAACCTTTTATTAAGCATTTACTATGGAATTTCTTCTTTAATCCTTAAAATGGTTTTGTTGAATAAATGCTACTATTCTGATTTTATAAATGAGAAAACTGGTACTGAGAGAAAGCTGGTGACTTCCTAAGATTACAGAGTCAGAATTCAAAGCCCTCTTGATCTTGTCTGACAAAATCAAAAGAGGACAAAATTATGTCAGGATGACAGAAAGGTGGACCATTGGCAATGGCCAGTCCTCAATGGTCAGGATGCCTTGAGTGACTGGCTTTAGGTTTTTATTCACTTGAGAAGAGTAGTACAGTCTCAGCAGTATTAAAATATGCAGCCATATCACATGAATAGCCTCTGGTATAGAAGTGCTCAATTTAAGTAGGGTCCAAGAATGAATAGTAGATGAAATGTGGAAATATATGGAAATGTCAAATACATCGAGGCTGAGTGATCTCCTCTGAATTAGAGAATCAATAGGAAACAACCTTGGTTTATCCTCCAAATGCAATTTTTAAATTTACCATCCTTAACACAATTCCAATATGGGTTGAGTTATCATTTTTACATAGATTCTTAAGTCTCTATAAAACACAGAAAATCATTATGAAGATGAAAATGTGAGTCAGAAGAGGTGAGATATAAAACCAGTTATCACCATAGAAACATCTTTTGTCCTGATGCATCTCCTTCAAAAGTCACTCTAAAAGGGGGAAAGACCAAAGCTGAGTGTCTGCATTTGACCTTTTTACTTGAAGTTTGACAAATCTATGAGCAAGTTATCAAACAAATGATTTCCAGAGAGAGGAGAAATCATTAAGCAAAATTACACGTGAGAAAAGATACAATAAGTTAATTAGTAAGTTAATCGTGTCCGAACATTAGATCCTGAGCTTGGCAAACATTTGAATAGGGAATTTCCTTTCAACTCCTAATGCTTATACAATAATATATATTAAATGAGCTTTAGAGTTTGGTTCAGATATTGCTACTAATTAGTTTTGGCTGATATTGAAGTATTTTATATGCTCCATTTATAAAAGCACTGTTTGCCCATCTGTTCATAGGTTGAAAGTGATTAAAGGATACTTATTTTGGCTGTTGTAAAAGCCAAATACTTTTTAAGCTGCAAAAATGTGACAAAACCAGTTCAGGTTGCCAAGTTCAGAAATACATTAAGAGATCTGTGATGCTTCCCTCCCCCAACTCCTCTTCCAACCTGCAATATCGAAAAGTAAATATCACCGCTTCTCTGATTAGACTAACATGCCTGCTTTGTCCAAATGCTTTGCAATTTAGTTATAATTTACACAATTTACTCTGATTTGGATCTTCTGCTACCAAGCTGTGTCGAGGGCTTTCATCTCCTGTACATGCAGCCTTGAAGTAGAAACATGTGATACCCCCGTGCTTTGAATGTGGGATTTGAAAGCAATTTGGGTAATGAGGGAAACAAGTTTGTGTCCTACTTTAATCCCCTGAGATCTATCTATTTAATTTGAAAACAATGCATTAAATTCAGCATGATAATATAGATTTTTAAGGAAAAGGATCCCCAATATATTTTCAACAAAATTTAACTTTTGTTTCCATATTACTTTACCATTCTTTTCCAGGTTGTCCCAAGGGTTTAGTAGTTCATGCTAGCAAAACCTGTTCACTTCAAAAATCAGAGCAGCGTTCCTGAGACTTTCTAAAATAAGATGCAATTCTCCTGAAGTGGAAGATAATGTCACTTTAATTTGGGCAAAATTTTAAAATAGCTTAAATATCTGAATGAGATGTGTTTTCTTTCTTGCTTCCTACTCTCTTTTTGTACTCCTAATATTATGCATAATGCTACCCTGCCCCAACCTCCAAAAAGAGAACAATGCCATCCTATTAAGGTTTTTCCTAGGTCCATAGCAATCTGTTTTAAATAGTCATATTAAAGCATGGAAGCTGATATTCTACTTAAAGTCTTCAAGAGTATTTGATAGGTTGCTCTTGATGTAAATAGATCCCTAGTTAGAAATTTCAGGCAGTAAAAAATTTAAGGCAATTGAGCCGGGCGTGGTGGCGCACGCTTGTAATCCCAGCATTCGGGAGGCTGAGACCGGAGGATCCGGGTTCTCGGCCAGCCTCAGCTACCTAGTGAGGCACTCTGCAACTTACTGAGACTTGGTTTCAAAATAAAGAATAAAAAATAGGGCTGGGGGTATAGCTCGGAAGTAGAATGCCCCTGAGTTCAATCCCCAGTACCGCAAAAAAAAAAAAAAAAATTTAAGGCAATCAATATAGGAGAAGAAATTCAGGTAGGATGGAAAGAAGAAATTCTCCCTGATCATTATATCATATTAAAGAAAGATGACGATTACCATTATTGTTGCTACTGCTGTTTGACTTAAATTTTCCAACAGCTTTTCTTCAAAACACAACAGCAACTATTAAGTTCCAAATTCCATTAAAAAAAAACAATTATTACTTTCTTCTTTGCATAGATAAAACATTCTGGAAGAGCATCACTTATGAATTAAATTGAAATGATCATTTCACATAATACAAAAGTAAAACCAAAATGGAAATTTTGGTTTTTTTCAACTTGAATAGATTCTAACTTTGGGAACAAAGTAATCTGTGATAAGCTTTCATGGAATTATCTTTAACCCAAATATCTGAAATGCCTCTTCATTGTACCTACATGTTTTAGTTGTAGGCACTCAGACATCCATCCTTGAAGACAACTAAAGTGACTAGAGTGTTTATGCCAAAGGTATAATGAGAGCTGATTTGTCCATGTACAGAAACCGGGCTGTAAATTTTTCACATGTTTATCTAGGGAATAGGGAACATAATTATTCTGCTCTCCTTCCCAATACAGTAACTTAGTTCTTTTGGGGCAGCCCTCTGCTCCCAATGCAAATTTTACTCAGTCATGGTAGAAAGTTCATTCTACCCATTCCAATCTGTCTCTCTCATCTTTGCTCAAAAAGGGTGGAATTAATGACAACTTGATGCCTGTTCACAGATTCCTTGTCCTTAGAACAAGGACTTCAGATTATAGAGCTTCAGATAATGAAATAAATTCCTTTAACAATTAAGCTGACTCACATATATGTTTTAGGGACTGTCATTCCCAGTGGATCTGGGAAACCATCAAATAGGAAGACAGAGAGATGACCAGAAAACAGAAGGCCAAAGCCTATTAGAAAAGTAGGGAGTGTGAACAGTTTCAGAGTACCCTGGAGTAGAGAGATGGGATTTTTGACCCCTTTCCCCGTGGCTTCTGCCATGCTATTAACCTTCTTTATGAGTCCTCCAAAAAAAGTAATCCCAAGTCAGAATTTCTCTGCTTGAGACCTCATTCATGCTCATTGTACCACCAGGCAGGATTATTTTAGAGATGAGAACTTTCACGTGTTCTTTCTCTCATTATCCTGCTTGCTCCTCCTTGGAGATTCACTTTCTGGTTTCAGATAGACATCACACACAAACAAGGCCTTCCCTTTGTCCGAAAATCAGTCATCATCTTTCCTAGTCACTCATTTCATGAGGTCAATTGTCTCCTTACTCTCTGCTGCATTTTTCCAGCAGACACTGGTGGAATTTTGACTTTCCCATGCATATGGCTGAGGAAATAGAATCAAGATTTCTCTAGGGGGCAGGCCACTTCTATTTTAGGGGAAGAAGCAGACAAAGCTGAAAGGCCATAACTCAGCTGTAACAGAGAGTTCTGCTGTCAGAACCTAGTACTTTGTGTCCTCTTTGTTCCACCTACCTGTGCAATGTTTTTTTCATCTAATCAGGCTAGATCAAGAAAATAGATGGTGCTGATTCTCATCAGTGTTGGACTTTGTCTACATTCAAAGCTCTACATTACTGATGGTCTAGTACTAGACACTAGCTCTTTTAAGCAAAATCCTTAAACAAGAGAATGATTAGAAGAAAGACACCAAATTCCACAATTTACAAGAGAAACTTCAAAAATTTTGGCAACAGTCATAAGTAAAGGTAGTAGTTCCTGAAGATGCAGGGGGAAAAGCAGACATTCTAAAAGCCAGGAGAAACATAAGCCAGGGAGGTTGAAAAATGGAATACCAAGATATAAGTCACACCAAATATCATAAAATAATGTTAAGGAAAAGAAATAGATATTGAGACCGTTATTTTCTCTAAACTAAACTACTTTTATTATTCTATTACACCTCTGAGAAGCAATACCAAAGAAGGCAGGCCTAGAAGAGTGAAGGTATAACTAAATAACCACACTCAACTTGGAGATAAGTATAGGATTTAGGATATAGTAGCTTTTCCAAGAGATGCAGTTCTATGGCAGATATTTTCCCAGACTTCTTATCACAATATTATGGTACAAGGTTGTCACCAAGGTGATTCATGATAGTTCTATTAACTAGATAGATAAACACAGTAGAAAAAACGAAGCTTAGGGGTGGTGGTAACACTGGACAGTCAAATCAATCCTCTAGTTTGCTTCTCCACATTTTTTCTGAGGACCTGCAGATCAATATCATACAGGAGTTTATTGGAAATGCACTTTTTCAGGTTCTATTGACTCTACTATGCTAAAAACAAAATGACCAACAGACTAAAAACAATAGAATAAATACTGATAGGAGAGAATTGAAGTTCAAGCCAAGAAAGGCTCTCATAACCAAAACTAAAGCTTCTTGTAGTTAGTTAAATTTTCAGAGCTCAGGTGGATATTTTTCCATATCATTTGTTGATCTATCTTTGAAAAACTGGAGAATGAATGTGTTTTGAGAATTACTAAGAATGGCAACTATCCTCACTTTTAAAAGAAGGAAAGCACAAAATTTGCAAAGTATGGTCCCATAAGTTAACTATTAGAGTCTATCAGTTATGAGCTGGATGGTGGGTGAGAACTTATAGAATAAAGCAGTGGTGCCAAGAGTTAGAATGCAACTAACAAAAAGAACAAATAATGCCATCCTAAATTAATTTCTTTATATTTCATTTATTTATTATTTTATTTTTACTAGATTGCTAGACCAGAAAATGATTTTTGATGGGCTGAATTTCATTCAGGAAGACAATTTTCAAGTTTCTCATAAAACCATTATAAAAAAGGTGAGGAAATAGAGGCTGATTGGTTGATCTTGGGTAATTGGATTGACAGTATAGTTCCTGAGATAAGAAATATAGAAGAAAAGGCTGGGAAAGGAGATTACATAGTTATTTCCATTTCAAAAGATAGTTATGGGATAGCCCAGGAAGTAGTTTCTGCTTTCTATTAAGATTAAAAAATATGCATGGCTAGAAGGGAAAGAAAATTCATTATAAACTAAAGGGGAAAAAAACTAAAAATTTGATTCATTATTTGAACACACATTTGCTGGTTTGTTTATTTATTTTGGTACTAGGGATTGAAGCCAGAGGTGTTTTTATCTCCAAGCTATACCCCAAGCCCTTCTTATTTTTTTTTTTTTTATTTTGAAACAGTGTAGTATTATGTTGCTGAGGCTAGATTCAAACCTGTTATCTTCCTGTTCTAGCCTGCCAAGTACTGAAATTACAGACATGCATCATCACACCCAGCTTTATTTATTTACTTAAAGTATAAAGCATAAGGTGCTGTTCTAGTACTGAGGGTATCCTGGTGAAGAAAACATAAAAGAAATCGCTTGTCCTCAATGAGCTTATATTCTAGGGAATTGCTAAATAGTGATCAAGGTAAACATGTTAATTATAGAAGTGTTGTAGGAGGTGGTCTGTGCTATGGTAAAAAAAATTAAGATAAGGTTTGTGGAGTGGTGGCTGATATGGAATATACTATTTTAAATAGTGTGTCATGGTGGGTAGAAGGGTTACTAAAAAGAGTGTGTTAATTATCAAAGGAAAATGCGACAAGCAGCTAAATCAAAATGTAATATCATTACTTCTAAAATTCTGCAATTACTATGTATATATGTATATATATTACACAATAATTAAATAATTCCTGTCTGACCTATGAAGTTGTTAGGTACCTTACCTCCATCAATGTAGCTACCACATCATTTTATAATTATCTACCTTCTGCACCTTGAAGCCCTGAGAGCAGCTATTTTTCTTTGTATAATAGATTAAAGGAGGAAGAAAGGAATGTTTGAAGAAAAGGAAGGAGGGAAAAAAGAACAGAATATAAAAATATCAGAGTATCTGAAAACTCAATATAAGTTATTGCCCCTGAAAGTTGATCCCCGCCCCCAAACCTGACAATGATGAGCTTTATGAGTTATCACTAGGGTCTAGAGTTAGGTCCCACTGAAGCACTCTGTTATTTCCTAAGCATCATAGTTTAATGGGTGTGTGTTTTATTCTAATGAGCACCACTTCTTTCCCTCTGTCCTGCACCTCCTCTTCCTTGGGTACATACCATTCTCCAACTCTGATCATGTGGAGCCTTCCATGTTCTATCTAGAGTTGGTCACTTCTTATAAAATGGGGAGTCAGCCAGAATATTTCTGTTTACTTTGTGGTTTTGTGGTTTGAGGGGTGTATCTTTGGAGGGGCAGTTGTTCACGTGCATGTGTGAGTGTGTGCATGTGTATATAAAAACATCACTTTCTTTTTGGTGAGTGCAAGAGGTGAATTAATGATACCTGGAAGCTAGATATTTTCCTGGCCACATGAAGAGAAATTTTGTAGGAGGTGTAAAAGCCATGCAGAGATTGAATAGGAAAGAAAAAGAACCACATTCTGAAGACATTTCTTGAGTTCTTGAATCAGTTGAGCCTGAGGTGCTAAACAGAGACAAAGAAGGGGTGCCCACCATACTCAACAGCCTTATAAATCCCACTTTTGTAGATCAAGCCTCACTTTTGCTTAAGATAATGTGAACTGCCATCCCAGTGAAGATGTTATAGACTGTTTATATATATAATTAGTTGAAATACACTGAGGGGCATACTTTAAAAAGATAAATTTGTTAGCAAGGTGTGGTGTCAAGAAGAGCAATGCTCAAGGGAGATTGTTATGCAACTTTATACTGAAAACTCAGAAAATCAGAGGAGACCTTTGAATTCAATAAAATGCTTCTTGAATGGAGATATTAGGAATCTCTAGAGAAAAGTCTAGGTGGGAATTATGTTACTGCTCTATTTTGAATCTGGAATGTACTCCAAAGACTACTATGTTAAAAAGCCTTGGTCTCCAGCCTGATACAGTCAGGAGGTGGTAGAAACTTTAAGAAGTGGGGCTTAGTGAGAGGTTTTAAGACACAGGCCCCCATCCCTTACATCCTCTTACTAAGATCCACCTCTTATGGGATATTTTGGGGCCCCAGTCTCTTACTCTCATTCTTCTTCATTATTCTGCTCCCCACTAACCACAAGGTGAACATTTTGCTCCACCATGTACTCCCACCATGATGTGCTGCCTCACCACAGGTCCACATAGCAGGACCAATCAGTTATGCACTAACATCCAGACTGTGAGTCAAATTAAATATTCTCTCTTTATAAGTTAATTTATTTTAGGCATATTGTCATAGTAATGGAAAGCTGAATAACATAATTATAGAGGATAGTCATCCTTTGAATAAGAGAGGTCTTCTGTAGAAAATCTCTTAAGTTTCTTTAAAGTCAGAGTATATAATCCTCTAAAGACAGAACACACAAGTGGTGGTATCACTGGGAAAAATGTTATACACCATATATTTTCAAATAAAACTGAGAACTGACAGAAAAAAAAAAAAACTGCTGGGAGAAGACATTTAATGATAAGCAAGTTAACTTTGCATTCACAGGTAACATATTATGAAGAAAACAAAGGAAAGTTATAAGGTGTTAAACCATAAAGTTGCTTTGAGATAAAACAAGAGAATTGGAAAAAAATGGTAATGAACAAATAGCACATAGCCATTTTGGAGATTAAATGGAAACATTCAAGTACCTACCTAAATCTCTAGACTGAAATATTAATTTCATACTTAGATATTCCAGTAGATTTACTATAATCCCTTTATCAGAAAAGAAATAAAGATTAACAACTGAGCTGGGCTGGTGGCACACACTTGTAATCCCAGTACTTGGGAGGCTGAGACCAGAGGATTGCAGGTTCGCGGCCAGCCTCAGCTACGTAGTGAGACCCTCCGCAACTTAGTGAGGCCCTGTTTCAAAATAAAGAACAAAAAATAGTACTGGGGGTGTAGCTCAGAGGTAGAATACCCCTGGGTTCAATCCCCAGTACCACAAAAAAAAAAAAAAAAGAATTAACAGCTCACTGCAAAAAGTCATAAAAATAGGTTATTCATAGAATAGAATAGAATAATAGGTTATTTTAATCTTATAGATATCCCACAATCTTCTGAAACTTACAGAGTTAAAAAGATTTCAAAATGTATCATTTAAATTAAGGAAGGCCTTCATTCAGATATTAAACATATTAAACAATGTCATTTTATAAATACTCATCTACGAAATTATTTTCAATAAATGCTGGTAATTATACATACATAGGTATATATAAAATGAAAAATTTATGTAGAAGAATCATAAAATGAAGTCAAAATCATCTTTCTCTCATAAAAATATACCTTGAAGAACCCCAAAATAAACACAAATATTCATTGTGTGGATTTTACCACCTAGTTAATTAATCTTAAGTGTATTGGTTTTATCATTATAGCATTTTGTTTAATAATGCTGCTAATGAAAAGTCATATGTATACTATACAAGCATTATACATTATACTATATGTACAAACAAGGCAATATGAGACCTTTTCTTTCTATTCTGAATACTTAAATCTTAATGATTGAATAAAACAAGATCAACAAAAGCAGCAACAAGTTAATTTGAAAATGTGTCTTTGAGGTTTATGATCATTGAATACCAGGACAGAAATAATCAGGACTCTGACTTATTACCATATAAGGCAACAGGATCCATTCCCTACAAAGAATAGGAGTGGGTGCTCACATTAGCAGTAATTCCAAATCAAGTGCAGCAGCAGCATTTTTTAGTTTGCTCGACTTCCCCATTTTCACCTTTTAACAATCAAGTGACTACCTCCTTAAAAAAATACTGCTGAGTGGGTACATGAAGCAATCCTTTTTGCCAACTGTTGAGGGTTCCTGCAAAGCTTATGGATATGTGTAAATTAATTCCATCATTTTTCTTTAAATAACTGGGGGAAGGGGCAGACTCTCTGGTATGCACTTCAGCCTGGCAATGGTAATATATGTGTGTGACACATTTTTACTCTTGACGTGTAAAAGTACTTTAGAAATTACTCAATATTTTATTGAAGTTGACTGATAGAAGGCTAGATTATACTCTGCCTCATGCAAACTCTAAGGAAACTTCTAGCTGGGAATATATGTGAAATTCCTCACTAACAAGAAAAACCTTCTAGGCCAAGTTGTAAAGGATCTCAATATGTGGATTGTAAAGTTTCATGGAATTTTATGACAGAAATGGTACAGGATTTTAAATAAAGAAGAGAATCAAAATAACGTTTCATGAAAATATTTTCAAGAAGTATGTGTGTGTACATAATATGTGTATATACACATGTATGTGTAAACACACATGCACACACCACATAGCTATTTTTATTTTGTTCATTACTTTGCTTTATTTTACATTGGTTTCAATCTTTTTGTCTCCCTCTATGATTCTATTCTAGTAATACTTTTGAAATATGCCAGAGCCACTCTTAGGTTTGCTAATTTATTAAGAATATTTTCAGTTTACTTCTCTAGAGTGTCATTGAAAGACTGTTAAATTTAAGATACCAATAGCATAGAAGTTGCATTATTGACTAAGAATTTCAAGATATTATATGAGTTGAGGGTTGAATTCTAGACACACTTTTGCTTTTCACTTTGTGACCTTAAAGAGGTCACTACTCTTTTTGAATCTCAGTGTTCTTAATGAGAAAAGAGAAGGGTAGAATCAAGGGTATAATCTAAAATTCCCTTCAGTTAACATCCTCTTAAATACTTAAGATATCCTTGCAAAAAGTAGTTTGGGAACCCTGAAAATGTATCCTTCTTTATAACAGATGGTACAGAAAAGCTTTAGTAATTCAGATTAGTTGACATATTCCAGGCAAATAAGTATAATAAGTGCTCATCTTAGATGCTGCACAATTATTAATCATTGGTAGAACTGAGATAATTTTAATTCAGTAACACCTCTTAGGAAAAAAAGCTTTCCTAATCAAACTAACCAGGTAAGGACTATTTGTGGGAAGACTTAAATAAGGGGACAAGATGATTTTAATGCCATTAGATACTTTAGAGATAATTTTTATGTGAGAGTTAAAAATTTTTATCTTTAAAGCAAATCTATTTGTGGAATTTTTTTTTATAAAACTCAGGTTTTTCAATAGATATAAGTTATTTAGATTTTCTATTTCTTCTTGGGTCAGTATTGTTTTTATCTTTTTAAATAAAATTTGATTACTTCCTCTTAGTTGAATTTCATGCAATTGGCATGAAATTATTCATATTGTCTCACTTTCCTTTTAATGTCTATAGGATGTATAGTGATACTTTTTCTTTCATAGTTGATATTGGTAATTTGTATTTTATATCTTCTGTCATAAAATACTTACCTTTTCAAAGAACTAATTTTGACTATTAATTGCTTTATTGTTTCCCAATTTTCTATTTCACTGCTTTCTGTTCTTTTCTTTATAAGGCATGTTACATGTGTACTTAAAAAAATATATATTTTACAGTTGTTGGATGTAGTCTTCTATAAGTGTCAGTTAGGTCAAATTGATTTGTGGTGTGTCCAAGTTTTCTATATCTACAATTTTCATTTGATTCTTCTTTAATAGCTTCCATTTATACACTGGAAATTCTTTCCCCAAGAACATCTTTTGAAGTTCTTAAGCATTTATGAAAGCTGTATTAAGCCAAGTGCATTGTCATGTGCCTGTAATCACAGCCAGCTTATGAAAAAAATTGATAAAGTACAAACCATCTAAGAATCCCTACAAGAGTCACTGAAAGTTGTGCTTTACCATAATGAATTATGATTTGTAGCTTCTAATAAATAAAAACGAGGCAACATATATGCAGTAACATTCATATTGCACAAACTTACCACAAAGAATACTTCAGCTGGATCTATTGATTGATTACCAAAATACTTGAGAGAAAGGTTCTATTCTCCTTGCTTGAGTCAAATAAAGTGGCAACATTGAAAATGATATACTAAAACTTGACCTTTTAACAACTTACACATCTTTAAACCTAGATGCTAAAGTAATTATATTGACAATATCAAAATCGAACACATTAATTTATTCTTTTCTGCTATCATATGAAAGAGATACCTGGTTCCTGGCTCTGTTTCTGTCTCAATTGGTTGTTTCTTTTTTTTCCTAAAGGTTTTCTAGAATAAGAGAAAGAAAATTTAATATAAGAAAAACAACTTTATTGCCTATGCAATTTTAATTATATTGATGTTCTATTATCAAAGGGAGAATCTTTCCATTATATTATGAACCTAAACATTCATGTAAACTTATATGTATGCCTAAAGGCGTATAATTGCTTCAGAATCTTTTTGCACCTAGGAATACAATTCCTACTAATCATTGCAGTGCAAGCAAGTATTCTTACAAATTTATTAGTTTAGAATTTATTTGTTCTGTCTTATATAAAAAGATTTAATGGTTTATAAAAATACAGTATCTAAAAGAAAACATGGCATATGTACACAATGGAGTTTTACCAACCATAAGAAGAATGAAGTTATGTCATTTGTAGAGAAATGGAAGGAACTGGAGAGCATTACATTAAGTGAGATAGGTCAGACTCTGAAAGTCAAAAATTATATGTTTTCTATCCTGTGTGGAAGTTGGAGAAAAAAAAAAAACGGGGGGAAGAAATTTTATAAAAATAAAAGGGAAGACAATAGTGTAGAGGATGGAATGGGGAGGGAAGAGAGATGCTGGGATATGAAACTGACCAAATTATGTCATATACTATGTTATGTAATATGTCACAATGAATGCCACTACTTTGTACAATTAAAATGGGTTCAGCCTCAGTACTGCAAAAATAAATAAATATAATAAAACAAAAATAACTAAAATTAAAATGCACCAATATTTTTGAAATACAATAATATATCTGAAAAAGTAAGATAAATAAAATCAAAATCAAAGAGATAAAGAAAAGTAATGGCAAAGTTTATGATATTGCTTGATGTGCCACACATATTTGGTTCTAAAATTCCTAGTTTTTGATGTGTTAGAGACTGAATTTCATCCCCCCCACCCAAATCCATACGTTGAAGTCCTAATCATCTAATGTGACCATATTTGTAGAAAAGGCCTTTAACAAAATGACTAAGGGTAAGTGAGGACATAAAAATGAGGCCCTAGTCCCATAGAATTCTTGTCCTTATAAGTAGAGGAAGAAACACTAGAGATAAGGTCATGTGAGAACACAAGGAGAAGGCTGGCATCTTTAATCCAGAGAAACCTCAAGAAAGACCAACCATGCTGGCATATGATCTTGGATTCCAGCCTCTAGAACTATAATGAAGTCACTAATTTTGTGGTATTTTATTGTGAAAGTCTTAGCAGACTAATACTCAAAGTAGTAAAGAAACACAGAATTTGTAACATTCACCCTGTCAACAAGAGAAGGCAACTTTCTATTGTAGTTAGATATACATTGTCCCCTGAAGAGCTCATGTATTAATATTGGGAGATGATGCAATTAAGTCATGAGAGTTGAAATCTAATCGGTGATTAAAAACATTGTAATGTATTTAGTGGGTGATAACCTAGGTAGGTGAGTGTGGCTGGAGGTGGGTCCCTGGGGCTGTGGCCTTAAGGACTATGCTTTTGTATTTGAATTCCCCTGTTGTATTGTTTTATTGTTTCTAGTCTCCATGATGTGATAGCATAGCCCTTGCTCTCCCACTCTCAGCTTACCGCCACCATGCCCAACCCGAGCCTCACATAGACTGAACCCTGAAATCTCCAAAAGCTGTGAGCAAATAAATCTTTCTTCTTCTAAGTTGTATGGTCAGTTGTTTTGGATTACAGTTGTAAGAATGTTGACTGAGACAGAAATTGGTAACAGAGAAGTGGGATCACTACTCTTTCTAAATATGACCATGTGGACTGTGAGTCTTTGGAAGTGATTTGTGGGAGAACATTGGAAAGGCCAGAATGTGGCTAAAGAGTTGGTCTGTAGAGACTGTGCTTAGGAAGTTTCAAAGGGCAACCAGGACTCCATAGACAAATGGGGTAGAGGCTACGTGGCAGCTGTCACTAACAAGGGCCCAGAGGCAGTGATTAAAGAAGGCATGGCTACCTTTCCTGCTGGTTTTGGTCAGCATTATCACAGCCACAACCTACAGACCTGATCACATAACTTAGAAGAAAGAAAATTTGTTTTCTTGCAGTTTCAGATTTAGTCCATGTGAGATTGGAGACAGTGGACCTCAGGGCATAGCGGCAGGAGGCAGAGAGAGGGAAAGCACCTGGGCTGTGCTCTCCATATCATGAAGGCTGGAAACAAGAGCAAGAAAGAGAGAGAAAGCAGAAGGAGGAATCATATATAATCCCCAAGGCCATATCCCCAAGGATTCACCCTCTCCAGTCACACTCAAATAAATTCATTACAATGGATTTATTCACTGCTGGGATAACAATCATCATGACTCAACTACATGAACCATGAATACTAATAAATGAGCTCTTTAGAAGATATTTTATAACTAACTATAACATTGCTGCTGGTCAATTTTGGCACTCATGTAATGCTGGCTTCGATGGAAAAAGAATGTCATGGAGTCTTCCCCTTAGATTTTTTTTTTTTTTTTTTTTTTTTTTTTTTTTTTTTTTTTTTTGCGGTACTGGGGATTGAACTCAGGGGCATTCTACCTTCGAGCTATACCCCCAGCCCTAGTTTTTATTCTTTATTTTGAAACCGAGTCTCACTAAGTTGCGGAGGGCCTCACTAGGTAGCTGAGGCTGGCCGAGAACCCGGATCCTCCGGTCTCAGCCTCCCGAATGCTGGGATTACAAGCATGCGCCACCACGCCCGGCTTCCCCTTAGATTTTTAAATGAAGGCCTGGGAAGCCAGGCAACACTGTGGCAGAGTCAAAATCTCTGCAAGTAGGCCTGAATAGGGCAATTTGTGAATCTGTGAGGGTGAAGCCAAGGTTGCAAGAAAAAACCCTGAGATTTAGAAATGCCAGAAATGTGGAATGACCACAAGGAAAGGCTGCAAGATGTGAGCCATGGGGCCAGGATGAAAGAGAGAGTACAGTGACCTTTGCAATCAACCAGCCCACAGGAGTCAGGCTGCCAATGCCCTTGGAGATCACATCTCACTATCATGTGCCCCAGATATCAGAAATGAAACTGCAAGATTAAATGCTTTCCCTGCTGAATTTCCATCCTGCTTTGGTCTGAGTCCTTCTTTCTATGGCCCTGTTCCTCCTTTTTGGAAGAGAAATGTTTGCTTTGTGCCACTGTACATTGGATTCTTATAACTTGCTTTTTATTTTGATTTGTATATCTTTTACAGAAGCTCACAGCCAAGAATTCACCTCGAGTCTCAGAGACTTTGGACTTTGGGACTTTTGAGTGATGCTGGAACTATTGAGAACATGAAAAATCTTGGAGATGGGCTAAATGTATTTTGTATTCTGAAATGGGCATTAGCTCTTCAGGAGATGGGGCAAAGCGTTATGGTTAGACATAGAATGCCCCTGAAGAGCTCATAGATTCATGTTCAGATTTGATGTAATTAAATCACAAGGGCTGTGATCTCATCAATGGAGAAACTCACTGTAATGGATTTACTGAGTGGTAACCTAGGCAGGTGGGGTGGGACTGGAGAAGGTGGGTTCCTATAGGTGTGGCCTCAGGGACTGTGCTTTTGCATTTGAACACCCTTGCTTACTCTCTCTTGCTTCTGGCCTCTGTGATGTGAAGCAGAGCCCGGCTCTTTTCCTCCCTCTGCTGCCCACCACCATGCCCTGAGCTCCACAAACCTTGACCTCAAATGAACTGTACCCCAAATCTCCAAAAACAGTAAGCAAATAAACTTTCCCCTAAATTGTGTGGTCAGTTGTTTGGGATCATAAGCAATGAGAATGTTGAACAAGACACTTTCAGCAATTTTTTTTTCATATGTCATTTAAAAGAAGCCTGGTAAAATGTACCAGCTTCAACTGTATCACTCACAATTACACAAGAGTGTTTCATACTGATTTTTCCTATATAATTCTTCAGTAATGATGAATGACTGAAAAATTCAGGAAGATAATTCTACCTAACCTCAAGACAACTGGGCCACTGCCTCTCTAGTCATTTGGTGCTATCAAAAAGTAAAACTGATACATAAAGGTTATTGATGGATTATATCCACTTATAATCTTCCATGATGAAATAACATGAAGAAATAGGGAAGAGGATTTTGAAGTAACCTTAATACATGAGTTAAAAAAAAAAATAGGGGATTGTGGTTATTGTTGTGTCATCCCCTTCAGGCTCTCTTAAGAAGTGAATAGAAAAGAGTTCATGGCTATTGATAACACAGCATACACATAATATCACAAGGAAAGTGTTTTACTTTTGCATTTTAAGTTTCAAATGTGCATTTGACAACTAAATCCAAAAGCATCTCTTATATAAACTCCTAGGAAATACAAAGGTCAGTGTAAAGATGAAATGTGAAATTGTGTTTGCTCTACAAAAATATTCAATATTAAACACATAGAGTGATTGTTTTACATATTTTTAAAAACCACAAATCTCTCCTATAGAATTAAGCTTCATTGTCTTCTATTGCTCTCTCAGACCCTGCATTAGTTGCATATGTTAATTTTCTTTCTTGATATTCATTTCTTAAGATCAAAGATTAACCTTTCCTCCACAGTTATAACACTAGAACCTTGAAAACTTGCTTGCATCATATCTCAATGCTTGTAATTTTTAGAGTCTCCTGATCACATATTCTTTTCCAAAGTAAACAATGATCTTCAAGAATAATACTCTAGTTTTTAAAACTTAAGTGCAATGCATAGGTGATAATAAAGCATGAGGCAGGACCTTTATCTTAGTTGTTGCCCTCAAAATATGCCTTGACATATATTCGTGACTACATAAACACCAATAAATTACAAATATTAATGTTAATATTTATATTCCATACTGTTACATAAAGTAATGTTTGGAATGGAACACACTGTCCTTATGTGATACTATTTATATTGCCAACTTAAGTTTTTTTTTCAGCTGCCTCCTTTTTGGCCAGACTAACTGAATTGGCAAGTTTTTTATAATGAAGAATATAAACGTGAAGGCTGTTAAGTAAAACAATCCTAGACAAACATTATTGAGGATTTCCCTCCCTAAGACATTCCCTGTGATTTTTTTTCCTTTACTCTCTTGCAGCTTCATTGCCTTCACAATCTCCATTTGTATTTCTTTCTTCCTATCAAACAGAACTAGAAATTCATTTTGGGGGAAGATGTTTGTTATTTTGATCTCTTTTTTGAAAAGTCAGTATCAGTTTTTGTTTTAAGGAATCCGGTATTCTTCCTAAGTCTTAATTTTTTACATTCTTAAATATTCAAATCTCAAGTCCATTCCACCTCGATATTTCAACTCCATTCCCTCTCTCTTCCTCTACTCATTCCTAGCTGCTTCTTCCAACTTCTTCAATCCCCTAGCCTCTACATGACAATGTATCTTGGATGCATCCTAATTACACTTGGCTGAAGACACAAACTATTAATAAAACTTCCTTAGCAAAGTTTTTGTAATAATTTTAATAGATTTATCCCAAATCAGTTTCTAGACTCCTTCCCCCACACAGTTTCTCAAACCCCAGAACTGACCAGTACCAAACTTACTTCTGATAGTTTAATAGACATTCTATATTATTATGCCTCGACTTCTTTTTATAAAAGCAGCTGTCTATCCATAAATTTCCATCCTCTTTCCAAATCTTATCTGGAGTTTTTCTCTTTTAACAATTCCCACATAGCCTAATAATTAATTCCTTGTACTGATTAATCATAGATCTTTAGCCTTTCTTTTTGCATCTTAATTCTAACATTATTTTTATTTTACCACTATTAGTGTGAAATTCTGGAATATGTTTGCTATGAAAAAGTAATCTATAATTGGCATACTTTTCCCAACACTTACCCCCAAATGTGGTTAAAGGGTCTTTTCTAAGTAGCAAAGAATTTTCATACTTTGAAACAACCTTGTGACCCTATCAGAAGCATTTACAAACACATCATTCAAGGTAAAATGAAAGGTTTGTGTAAAAGTAGGTAACTGTGAAAAGAAAATCATTGCTAGTTCATATATATAAAATTAAAATTACACATTAAAACATGTGAAATAAACTGAAAGATTTTTTCTTCCATTCTGGACTATTAAAGCTAGTGTTTGCCCTGTGGAAGTCAGTATGTCACCATCACCTTCTGTGAAACAGCAGTGAGCTGCATTCCTTTACCACTGCTTTTTCCAGCGTGAGAAATGGCATAAACAGAAAAAATGTCAATCATGCGTACACATGCAGAAGCAGAAGGCAGCAAGCACATCTTTCCGGGAATTTTCACAAGTCAACCTCCTTGCATTCTTGAATCTGAGAGCTTCCAAGAATGCGTGCAAACCACAGAAGGGTTTTGCAGCTCTACAGCCACCCCTAGGAAACTGTGATATTCATGAGGAATTCATACATTCCCCAAATCTGCTCTCAGAGCAAAACCAGCCCCCCCCCCCCCAATTTGGAAGGTAGTCTCAAGTACCTTATTTCCTTTACATGTCTTTACAGAGGAAGAGGTGTGCCAAAAATAATGTCCATCACTCTGTAATGGCCATGGCTTCAAAAAGCCATTCAGTTTTAGGCCAGAGAAAACTGCAGAAGATGACATAGAAAAATACTAGTTGTCCATTTCTTTAATCTCCATGGAAAATCAAAATTACAGGAATTTGCTCTCCTAGATGTAGGTTTTTAAACATAGCTTATGAGGCCAGACAAAGGCTGAATAGAAGGAGGGAAGAAACTGCATCCAAATACCAGTCCCTCTGAAGGACTTATCAATTCACAAAAGATAAGGGACCACAGTCTCCAAGAAGATGTTCATAGCAGCAAACCATAGCATGATACAAAAATAAATTATAAAAAATAAAAGATATATGTTAATACATAATTGTACTGATGGGAAAATAACAGAATTCAATTCAAACTAATACAATCAAATGTTGACTTTAAGCCGGGCATGGTGGCGCACGCTTGTAATCCCGGCATTCGGGAGGCTGAGACCAGAGGATCCGGGTTCGCGGCCAGCCTCAGCTACCTAGTGAGGCACTCCGCAACTTAGACTCGGTTTCAAAATAAAGAATAAAAAATAGGGCTGGGGGTATAGCTCAGAGGTAGAATGCCTCTGAGTTCAATCCCCAGTACCGCAAAAAAAAAAAAAAAAAAAAAAAAAAAAAAAATGTTGACTTTACTGTTTTATGAGCTCCAGAATCTGTCTTTGTCTTGAAAGATTCTATAGTAATTCCTAATGGCTAAAATCTGGGTATTCTATTTTGTTCTTAATCTCTTTTAAATTTAATTTTAACTGATACATAAAAACATAAGAACTGTACATGTTGTACCATGTAATGTTTCAACACATGTATATATTGCATGTTTTAAATCAGGGCAAATATATCTATAGCCTCAAACATTTCTTATTTCCTTATGGTAAAAAGATTCAAAGTCTTTCTTCTAGCTTTTTGAAATATACAATACTTACCAGTATTTACAGTCACCCTATCATACAATAACGCACTGGAGCCTCTAACTGTAACTTGCTACCTGCTGATCAACCTCCCCCCATTCCCCTTATCCCTAATCCCAGCCTCTGAAACACCCATCCTACTCTTTTCTTTTTTTTTTTTTTTTTTTTTTTTTGCGATACTAGGGATTGAACCCAGTGGCATTCTACTTTGAGCTACGCTCCCAGTCCTATTTTTTTTTATTCTCTATTTTGAAACAGGGTCTCACTAAGTTGTGGAGAGCCTCACTAAGTAGCAGAGGCTGGCTATGAACCTGGATCCTCAGGTCTCAACCTCCCAAATACTGGGATTACAAGTGTGCATCACCATGCCCGGCTACTCTTAACTTCTATGATATCAATTTTTCAAGATTCCACATATGAATATGATCATGTGATACGTGTTTTTGTATATCTGAGTTATTTAATTTAACTTAATAATCTTCAGTCCCATCCATGTTATCACAAAAAATAGGATTTCATTCTTTTTGTGGTTTAATAGCATTCCATTGGGTCTATATACCACCATATAACTTTTTCACTTTTTCTTTATTCACTCATCACTTGATGGCTATGTAAGGTTTTTCCAGTTCTTGGCTAAAAAAAAAAATAAATAAAAAATAAAACAAAACAAAACAACAACAAAAACCCTGGGTACCAGAAAGGCAGTAGTCTTTTTTTTTTTTTTTTTTTTTTGTGGTGCTGCAGATGGAACCTGGAGGCATTCTTCTACCTCTAAGCCACAATCCCAGCCATATTTTATGTTTTATTTTGAAACAGGGTCTAACTAAGTTGCTGAGAGTCTCCCTAAAAGCTGCTTCTGGCCTTGAAACTGAGATCCTCCTATCTAAGCCTCCTAAGTACTGGGAATACAGGCCTGTACTACCATACCCAGCTTGGAAATAGTCTTAAAGCATGAAACAGGATTTTTAAAATTTCCATAAGAGAGACAGAGATAAATAAATAGAGATAACATGTTTGTGATACCACATGCCATAAAAAAAAAAACATAACCTTCACTTTGGGTAGAGAGAGAAATAAAGTATTATCTAGGAATTTCTGATGACTAGACCGCATGTGGATTTGGGGCCTTACTTCATATTACTAGAAATATATCACCTTGCCCTCCTCCACAAAAGTAGGTAAAAATTAGGTAATAATAAAGATTTCCAAAGTTAGTAATGCTCTAAAGCACCTGGTAAAAGCAAGTATAAGTGTTTTTTTTTTTTTTTAGAAGAATGCAGTTTAAACAGTCTTCAAAAAATTATTCAATAATATACCAAGAAAATTAGCTAAAAAATTAGTAAAATCATCAAATATGAGAAAACATGCAATCAGAAGAAAACTATACATTCAGAACCTCAAAGATTACATATACTATAACTATCGTATAATAGAATATGATATGAAGAGTGAGCTTTCATTTCTATATGTTTAGAGAAATATATAGAAGAAACCAAAATTATCAAAATTGACCAAGCATACTTGAAAAGCACTTAGACATTCTAAAAGTGAAAAACACAGTAACTGAAACTTAAAGGTCAATGACTAGGAAAAGAAAAAACTAGACACAGAAAGGACTAAATAATGTAGAAGATAAATCAAGAGATAAACCTCGAGATGCAGCAATGAAACAAAGTTCCATCTAGAAAAGAGAAAAAAGAACAAGGATAATGACCATTGACTGAGAGACTCATATATATCTAATCAGAGATTTACAAAGAGTTTTAGAGCTTTGTAAGGGAACAATAGATGAAAGATGCTGTTTAATAAAAAAGGCAGAGTTTTATATTTTAGAATTGTTATAAAGATGCTGATTTTCACATTTAGGTAGCCCAACAAAAACCAAGCAGAATAAATAAATAAAAACAAAACCACATTTGCAGTACCTCATGATAAAAGAACAGAAGGACAAAGAAAAGAAATCCTTAGAAGCAAGGAGTATAGACAGATTGCTTCCAAAAGAAAGACAACTGGATAAACAACTTTTTCTCAATAGCAGTGGCAGCCAGAAGACAGAAATAACTTCAAAATGCCGAGAAAGTCTGGGTAAGAAGCAAGAAAAAATAAGCGCACTATCAGTTGAAGTTGTCTGCCAACTGACCCTTGCTAAAGGTACTTCAAAAAGGATGTAGTTCAAGAAGAAAATGTGATAGCAAGTTAAAAAATGGGAAAGATATTGCTAAACTTAACTACACAATGAAATAAAAGAATCGTGTCTAATTTGTGAGGTTAAAATAGGAGAAAACGAACTTCTAGTAGTTAAGGCAATCTACTATGTCCATATAGGAAGGGAAGAAAGCAAAGATACTTTAAGTTAAATGTATATATTAAAATCTATACAGAACTTATAAAAATTAAAAAGGATATAAATGCCAAACTAGTGAATAGGAAAAATAGAATAAAAGAGGTAAGTTTCTCAGTTGGCTTTTTAAAAAGACAAATGGGCAAATAAATAATACAAAATGGAATTTATAAATAGAAAGCACAAAATAAAATGGAAAAAATTTGCTTAACTACATTTTTAAAAACATAACAATATGATGTTCACAAAGAAATGAGGTGGCCCAGACAAAAATCCTCAACCTTACTGGTCACTAGGAAAATGTATGTTAAAAATCACAGCCACATGTAGTGGTGTACACCTGTAATCCCAGTACTTGGGAGGCTGAGACAGGAGGATCTGACGTTTGAGGACAACCTCAGCAACCTAGCAAGACCCTGTTTCCCAATTTAAAAAATAGGGCTAGGGGTGTAGCTCACAGAGGTAGAATGTCCTTGGATTCAACTTTTACACACATATCCACACACACACCACAAAGAAATATAATTTTATATCTGTGAAATTGGCAAAAGTTAGAATTTTGACAGTATTGGGTGTTTCCAAGAGATGAAAGCAATAGGGACTCTCATATACTGCTGCTGGGAGTGGCAATTTCTTACTATTGACTGGTAAGGTTGAACATACGCCCACTGGCCAGCAGAGCCATTCCATGGCTAGGGAGACAGCAGGCAATGGTTTAATAAACAGAGGAGCTGCTCATGGCTAGACATAAACAATTATTCGGTTGAGCAATAATCAATAATTGGGCTCCCACTGTCCAGGTCCTGCACTTCTGGCTCAACGGGCACATCTATAACCCATTCTTGATTCTTGATGCATCAAGATGCAGGTTCATGCTGATGCTGGGAATGCCTGTCCTAGAGAAACTCCTACACAGTTGACATGTAAAAGAACACCTGTGGCACAGATGTTCATAAGAGAACATTTTTAAAAACCAAATAACTCTCAGCAACAGAAAATACACTTAAGTTGTTGTGTGTTCATTCAATCATATGTTGTATATTGATGTAAATGAATGAACTATGAAGCACACATCCACATTAATGAAGACGAAAAGATCTCAAAAATACAATGTTTAACAAAAGAGTATAAAATATTGTGAGTTTATTTACATAAAATTAAAAACAAGCAAGTCTAAAAATAGTATTTAGGGATATGTGTACATGTTATAAAACTATAAGAAAAATCAAGAGAACAGCTGATATGAAATTAAGGGGATTGATTTCCTCAGGATATGAAGGAAAAGACTTATTCTGTTCTACTCCTGAGGCTCTGTAGGTCTTTATTTTAGTATCATTATACACACATATGTATTCTTTTACATGATTGTTATAAAAAACAATAGAAGCCGGGCATGGTGGCGCACGCTTGTAATCCCAGCATATGGGAGGCTGAGACTGGAGGATCCGGGTTTGTGGCCAGCCTCAGCTACGTAGTGAGGCATTCTGCAACTTAGTGAGACCCTATTTCAAAATAAAGAATAAAAAATAGGGCTGGGGGTGTAGCTCAGAGGTAGAATGCCCCTGAGTTCAATCCCCGGTACTGCAAAAAAAAAAAAAAACAGAAAATTTTAAAATAATATGGGAGAAATGTTTCTTGAATTTTAAATGAATATCTCACTTTTTGATAATGAGATGATTTGGGAAATCTATTAGTTTCCCAGGTGTTCACAACTTCCTAGGAGGCTGCCTGACTCCAAACCATTCCTGTGGTTTGTGTATGTTTTAGGAACTCCGAGATTGGAGCTGCTGCCAGGTGTGAGTTACTATACAGTGGTGTTTTAAACTATGTGAGTTGATAATTACATATGACTAATTTTTTTACTAGCTGGAATTAAAGCTTTATGTATAAAAGAATAGACTAAAAAGGAGTTTTTATTTTATGATTTGGGGGCATTGTAATATGGCTATGAACACATTGATATTGAAGTTAATGCTTAAATACATGTAAGGTGATTTTTTTTTTACTCTGGAATTTGACCCCTCCCTTTGCTTTAAGGTACCCAAGTTAATTTACTACCAAGAAATTCAGTTATAAGCTGGGCGTGGTGGCACACGCTTGTAATCCCAGCATTCGGGAGGCTGAGACCGGAGGATCTGGGTTCGTGGCCAGCCTCAGCTACCTAGTGAGGCACTCCACAACTTAGCGAGACCTGGTTTCAAAATAAAGAATAAAAAATAGGGCTGGCTGGGGGTGTAGCTCAGAGGTAGAGCACCCCTGAATTCAATCCCCAGTACCGCAAAAAAAAAAAAAAAAGAAAAAAAAAGAAATTCAGTTATAAACAGGACAATATTTTTAAATTTTGAATTCAAGCTTTTTTATTTGGGTATTTGGGGTTAATGTGAATCTAAAGTCATTCTAAATGTTAAGTTTGGCTCTTATGAAATTTATATACCATAGGGAGGTCTGGAACTAATAAGCTGTTCCAAATAACAATTAGAATATATTATCTGTATTCTGCACATTATCTAAAATCTTCACCAAGACTCAGCAGAGAAGACATTTATCTCCCACTTTTCCTAAGGCAATTAAAAAATTTAGCATCTTTACCTTGATTACATAAGTAGGAAGTAGCTGAGATTCAAACTGAATATACCACCTTATTCAGAAGGTGAAATAGGAGATATAGGCAGTAAGTTTTTAATTCATGAAAATAAGTCAGAATATAGTGGGAGAAGGAAGTAATGGAGTTCATATTCTATTCTTAATTGATTGGCATTGAGCAATTTTGTTTTCTACTTTTACTTCATTTAGAAAAGACTCAGTGGTTTTGTAGTGAGTCACTGACACTTAACCATAAGGGATTTTGTTTTGTTTTGTTTTGTTTTTGTTTTTGGTCATACTGGGGATTGTACACAAGGAAATCCTATCTCTGAACCATACCCCCAGCCCTCTTTTATTTTTTATTTGGAAACAGGGTTCCTTTAGGTTGCTGAGAGTGTTGCTATGCTGTCAAGGTTGTCCTTGAATCTGCAATCCTCCTGTCTCAGTCTCCCAAGTACTAGGATTTCAAGTGTGTGCCACCACACCTGCTCATAATGGGATTTAGAACTATCAAATGCATTGTGGTTAAAGGCTACCCCAACCTCCAAACTACAACTTAACTTTGGAGGATTCTGATGGAGAATTATCTAGAGCCATGCTTCTCAAACTTTAATATGCTTATAAATCACTATGGATCTGATTCCTATATGTAGATATGATTTGGGATATAACTGGATGGATTCTGATGGAGAATTATCTAGAGCCATGCTTCTCAAACTTTAATATGCTTATAAATCACTATGGATCTGATTCCTATATGTAGATATGATTTGGGATATAACTGGATGGAGATACAGGCATATTAAAACTGTTCAGAATAATCTATCTGGGTGAAAGCTCTGTTATCAAAATACCTGGCAAATTTTCCTAGGCACGTTTTGACATTCACTATAATTTTATTTCCTTATTTGAGAATGTGTTTTTGTTACCTCTAATGTCACTAATCAACTTTCACAAGCAAATGCATCTTTATCCTATCACATAAATAAATTCATCAGGATATCCACATTTCAAATATTTGTCAGGAAAACAAAACTAACTTGTATACAACATCACGACTTGCACTGAAGTTATCTACTTATGTGAAATTACCAATGCCAATGTCAGCATCCTGTATGGGGAAGGAGAGGGAGTGTGGAGGGAGCCAGGAGGAAGCTCAACAAATACCATGTGACTGTAGGTCCCCATTACTCTGAACTGTGTTATGACGTGAGAAAACAATGCACCAAAAAAAGTATATTTAAAAAACACTAAAAAAAGTTGACTTAAAGAAACAATATTGTAGAGCCGGGCGTGGTGGCGCATGCTTGTAATCCCAGCATTCGGGAGGCTGAGACCGGAGGATCCGGGTTCGCGGCCAGTCTCAGCTACCTAGTGAGGCACTCCGCAACTTAGTGAGACCCTGTTTCAAATAAAGAATAAAAAATAGGGCTGAGGTATAGCTCGGAGGTAGAATGCCCCTGAGTTCAATCCCCAGTACCGCAAAAAAAAAAAAAAAAAAAGAAAAGAAAGAAGAAACAATATTGTAGGGAATTATCTAAAACAATGCTTCTCAAACATTGATGTATTTATAAATCACTACAGATCTTCTGATTCAATAGATCCAGGGTGGGGCCTGGGATTCTACGTTTCTAATAAATGTCTAGGTAATAACAACGCTATTGTCCATGGATAACATATGGAGTAGGAAGGGCCAAAAGGATATTTCTCCACTCTTCACAGTATCTTAAATTCTACTTCTATTGTAAACTAAACCATCAGAGACCTGAATACCAGGATAATATTGTTTCTGCATCAACTCCACCACAACCCACACACCCAAACCTTCTCATCTCATAAATGTATTTTTGTTAAATTGTGCTTTGATTATGTGATTAAAAGAGGGCCAATATTTAGCATACATCACTCATTTTATCAAAGTATATTTTGAATACATTATTCATTACACTTACTTTACAGTGCCTTCTTCATAATCATAGTACATTTTTCTGGTTTGCTTTTATTTCATGAAAACACTGAATCGAGTGACTAATAATTATTTCCTCTTTTATTAGCTGCTAAAATGTGCACAGCTAAATTTGTGGTCTACTTATTGCAAACATCTAATATACCAAATTAAGAATCTATATACTCAACTAAATCTTAATTTCATTTTTCTATTATCTTTTCCATAAGCCTAGATGTCTTTACTTACATATTTCATACTGTATATATTTTTATAAGCTATCATAAATTGTTTCTGAAAAGATTTAATAAATTCTTTAGCTATTTAGTAAATAAAGTTAATAACATCTATAATTCAGTAAGCCCTTACCTACATACACCCCACTCACACTACACTAAGACTTTTTCCATGTATGATTATCTACTTAAATTATTGGTTATTTTTTCTTGTGCACTTTTGGTTTTGAGTAGAAAAAGCAGTGAAAATCTTCAGAAAACCATAAAAGTTCCTTAAAAAGTAATTTAACACTAACAAACTACAAAGCAAAGAAGGGGAGTAAGGTAAGCCAAAATACTACAAGGAATTTATCCAAAGGAAACTAAGAGTATCTTGAAACACTTAACTAAAATTTAGCATACTATATGCTATTAAAAAATTATACTGCCAAAATATACAAAAATAAGTTATATCCATAAATGGAATATTGCTGTCTTGATCCAATGGTAAGAAGAATATGTTAGTCAATATGAAAATATATTCAAAGAGTATTTTTGAAAGAAAAATAAGGCTATAAAATATTGTTATAATAAA
The DNA here is from genome assembly GCA_004027655.1 of Graphiurus murinus. Classification (NCBI taxonomy): domain Eukaryota; kingdom Metazoa; phylum Chordata; class Mammalia; order Rodentia; family Gliridae; genus Graphiurus; species Graphiurus murinus. Next base: position 43,975 of record PVLC010006227.1, on the reverse strand, counting down.
TATGATTGATTTCCTTTCTATTTTTGGCTCATCTGAGTTTTCTTCAAATGTATTTCAAGCATAATTAATAAAAAATATTTGGACACATGACACAAGGCAAATGTTAAAAAGGCTTTGTAGAGCATCATAAATATGTGAAGAGAATACAAAGAGCTGAAGTAATTTAAAGTTAAGAGTTACCCTATGTGTTTAGTTCAAGAATAAAACTGGAATCAGATTATAAATCAATCACTGAAGAATTAAGTGCTGTATCCTGAGACATTTTGTCCTTGGTTTGATCTCCATTATTTGAAAATCTCTTAACACAACTGTGTGGAGCCTCCCAAATATACCAACCAAGTCTCACCATTTATGACCTTCATTACCAGATGTCCTAAGACTTAATGTTTGTAGTTAGAGCCCTGGGGATAGATTTGGTCTTCCCAAGTATCCACTTGGCTTCCCAATAACCCAAAGGGGGGCTTTCTAATAAGTGTTGAAATATAGTGTTAGAAAAGGAAAAAAAAAAAAAAGAAACTAACAAGAGAACTGCATGACTAAATGAGAACAGCAACTAATCCCAGAATAAACTAATGGGGAAAAAAATCCATCTCAAAACAGAAAGATTACAAATATTTTTTGTCGATACAGGGAAAAATAATTATAGCATACTCAAATTGACATTTCTCTTTTCCTCTTCCTACAATATTATTGTAACTGTGCTTCCCACTGCTATTGCTGTGTGTGCGCACGTGTGTGTATGTGTGTGTTGTGTGTGTGTGTGTGTCCCTATCTTTCTCATCCTCCTCCATCCTCAGCCATTCCTCCTATTATTATGATTACACAAGTCCACAGTTTCTTATCAGAGACTCTGAAACTTAAAAAGCTCTGAAAACCAACAAATTTTTTCATAACATATATGAAGGCAAAGTTTAACTCATCTGACTTTTGGTGCAAATACCTGGCTTGAACCCAGAATACAAGGCTAATATAATGACCTCTATCCCCTACTTAATGAGACTATTCACATGCCTTACTGCAAATATTAACATGACTGATTACAGGTTTCACTGCAAATTCATTTACCCTTTCTAAAATTCAAAATTTTGTGAACTCCTAAAAATCTGTGGCCCCCAATAGTATCAAATAAAGGGAGATAGATCTGTACAAGTATTATAAGCTACAACTAACTATTGTTACTGCTTGTACTATAAAACTTGGCCTCTGAGTAGCTCTGCGTTTATGATTCCAAAATATTACAAAATCTCATTATCCTAAAGGTATAAAATCAAAGAGAAAGTCTTTCATTTAATTTATCTGTTGTTTAATACAACTTTTTAGATTAACATTTGGGGGGAGGAGGGATGCTGAAGATTGAACCCAAGGCTTCCTCATACAAGGCAAGCATTCTACCACTTAGTCACATTCTCAACACAACTTTTTAAGCATTTTTTTTCTGATCATTCAAAGAAAAAAACAAATTACAGCCAATCTAAATAAAGACAATATTAGCAGCACAGTGCTATCCCAAACCCCTGTCCATCACTCTGGTTATCAGCACTTTCTATATCTGCTTCTTACTACTATTGAAGTTTTCATTCATATTCAACATCCTTGTCTGGTGCATTTTGTTTGATGAAAACAAGCTAATTAGTGCTAAACCTTCCAGAGTTCATAAATTTATTCCTAAGAACATTAAAAGGAAGTCAAGTGAGACATGTTCAGTAACAGATGTTTGCCTTTTTTTGGCTGCCTTTTTACAGTTTGTTCTCTTTCATTACTTTTTAAGAAATTTAGTGAATGTTCCCTTTACTAGAGAACAAGTGTACCTAGCTTCCCAGGATGTGGTGGGGCAGGGATTCCCCAAGGTAGGCATAGTCTGTTCATTACCTTAATCTAATATCTGTTCAAATGCTCTTTACACTCAACTCTTCATGCTTTCATCCAGGTTTTGGAAACAATCATAGGCTAGCTTATCTCAAAGAAGAGTGTAATATTGATTGACAACTGTAGAACCAGAACTATTGTCAACAATATTTTAACATTTTTATTAATGCATTTTAATTATACATCATAGTGAAATTCAAAGTTATACAAAATACATGCACCCAGCACTTGGTGTGTTTCCTTCTGCATCCCCCCCTGCCCCTCCTCCACCATACATGTTAGTGATATTGGTAGTGATACCTTCATGTATGGACATACCATTATTTGAACTGTCTCCTTCCTCAATACTCCTTTTCCCCCTCTCCTCCTCCCATGCACAATACCCTTTCATTATTCTACTGATCTCTCTCATTTATCTAAAGTCCCTTTTGTTTCCTAGTTTTCTCTACAGCTTCCACATATGAGAGAAAACATATGACCCTTGATCTTTTGAGACTGGCTGATCTCACTATTTTCTCTAGTTCTATCCATTTTCTTGCAAATAACATAATTTTGTTCTTCTTTATGGTTAAGTATAATTTCACTGTGTGTATATACCAGATTTTCTTTATTTATCTGTTGACAATGGTTCCATAATTTGGCTATTATGAATTGTGCTGCTATAAAAATAGATATACATATATCACCATAGTGTTCTGACTTTAATTCTTTGGGAAAGATTCCAAAAAGTGGTATAAATGGGTCATATGGTAGTTCCATTCGTAGTCTTTTGAGGAACTGCCATACTGATCTTCATAGTGGTTGTACTAATATATAATCCTAATCCTACTAGCAGTGTACCAGCATCCCTATTTCCCCACATCTTAACTGGCATTTACCAGTTTATATTATTAATGATTGCCATTTCAACTGGAGTTATATGGAATCTCAGTGTAGTTTTGATTTTCATTTCCCTGATTGCTAATGATGTTGAACATTTTTTCATATGTTTATTAATCATATGTATTTCATCTTTTAAGCAGTGTCTGTACAGTTGAATTGGCCATTTTTTATTGGGTCATTTGGGCTTCTTTAGTGTTTATTTTTTAGCTCTTTATATATTCTAAATATTAGTCCTGTAGCAGAGCAATAGGTGACAAATATCTTCTCTCATTCTGTAGGTTCTCTCTTCAGATGCTTTTTTTTTGTTTGTTTGTGGTACTGGGGATTGAACTCAGGGGCATTCTACCTCCGAGCTACACCCCCCAGCCCTATTTTTTATTCTTTATTTTGAAACAGGGTCTCACTAAGTTGCAGAGTGCCTCACTAAGTAGCTGAGGCTGGCTGCGAACCCGGATCCTCCGGTCTCAGCCTCCCGAATGCTGGGATTACAAGCGTGCGCCACCATGCCCGGCTAGAGAAGCTTTTTAATTTGATACCATCTTACTTATTGTCTTTAGTTTTATTTACTGAGATTTAGGGATCCTATTGAGAAAAAAAATCTATCAGTGCCTATATGTTAAAGAGTTAGTCATGCTTTTTCCAGTAATTGCAAAGTTTTTGGTCTAATTTCTGGTATTTGGTCCATCCTGAGTTGACTTTTGAGCAAAGTGAGAGATAGGGGTCGAACTGTATTCTACTACATATGGATATCCAATTTGTCTTGGTACCATTTGACAAAACATAGGCTGTCTTTTCTCCAGTATGATTTTGGCTTCTTCATCAAAAATCGACTATAAGAGTGGCAATTTTTCTCTGTATCTTCTATTCTATTCCACAGGTTTATGTGTCTGTTTTTGTGACTATAACCTGCTGCTTTTGATTCTATACTTCTCTAGTATAATTTGAAATCAGGTATTGTGATGCCTCCACATGGTTCTTATTGCTCTGAATTGCTTGGGCTATTCTGTGTCTTTTGTTCTTCTATATGACAGACCCACAACAAGCAAAAAGATTGAAGCAAGTATAAAATATCTTCCAATAAAGAAAAACCCAGGAGCAGACAGATTACTATTTGAATTCTACAAGATCTTGAAAGAAGAGTAAGTTTAATTTTACTCAATGATTCCATGAAATAGAAAAAGATAGCACACACCTAAACTCATTCTATGAATCCAGTACCATCTTGGTATGAAAACTGAATAAAGATACCACAAGGAAGGCCCACACTGTACTATTTTAAATAGAAGGCAATTTATAATGCAACTAATTATGGGACTAAATTTTATTTGCTTGTAATGTTCTACTTCCAAGCATCAGAGTTAGACATTTTTCCTATTGAGAGTTAAGAAGCTAAAGTGATTGAGTGGCTTTTTCCTATACTAAAGCATAAAGCGCTTAGGAAGCTCTTGATGAAGGGTCCTTGTTTATCTTCTCAGTTACATTTTTTGCTGCTATTCTTTCATTCTGTGCTTCTGCCACACTAAACTTCTTTCAGTCCCTGAAGTGCATCCTGCTTTCCCACTTTGGACAAACATGACTGCTATTTCTGCTTCTGGAACATTTCCCCCTCTACCTGGCTGTCCCTAGCAGCACCACAAGGCACATGCATGTACCAATATTCCCTTGATTTTCTTCTTATCTTCATTCCAGGATATCACCTTAGGGCCACTGCAATATGGTACATCAGCCACCCATTAAGAAGAGCCTATCTTTACTGACAACTATTGAGTAAGTTACTTCACTCTCTTCTGTTTCCAAATATTAGCTAGAAATAAGGTACTTATACAAATTTATATCAATATTTGTTTTTATCCTATTTTTAAGAATGATAGTGATATTGATAAAAGCATTAATTTTTACATCTCATAATACTGATTAATATCAAAGATTTTTTTGTCACAATTATAGTCTTCCAGGTTGTATGCTCCAAAATTGCTTCATACATTATCATAAAGTTAACAATCATTTTAAAGAAGAGGTATGACATGAAATTGCAGCAAAAAGGTTGGAGATGGTGGTCTTTCCTATCTGGCTGCTTAGATAAACATTATCTTTCAAGATAATTAAGACTATAAATATCTCACTACTGCAGAGGCCATAAAAAGTAACACTAGTAACTGTCTCTACAGGATACAGCTTTAAAAAAAAAAAAAAACTTCTTATGAAGAAGTTTAGAAATCCATGTGCCATTCCTTAAAATAATTGGAAGCTCTAACAAAATAAACCGTAGTTGCAGAAGCGAAACATTAAAGAGAGCCCAAGATGGCATCTGAGTGAAACACCTCTCCTCAGGCGCTGTGAGCTCAAATCAAATCTGCCATAAAAGCAACTTCTTGACAGAAGAAAAAAAAAAGCAACAAAAAAGCCAACAAGGCAACGAAAATTGAACTACACCTAAAGAGACTCCAGAAAGCTGACCAGGGAGAGCAAAGGAGCCCATCCACGTGGCAGCTGCCATTAAGCTGCAGGCAGGGGGATCAGTTAACATGGAGATATTTAGCAACCTCCTGAGTACCCAGCGACCAGATGTGGAGTAAGCAACTCCAGAAATCTACATCCTAACCAGGTGGCAGATGCCTGCACCTTCCACAGAGACTAGAACACATGATACAACCAGTGTAAGACCCCTCGGGACCACCCCAGCTCACCACTCCCTCCAGAGCCAGAGCAGCGATGAACTGCACTGCAGATCTTGAATCAAAACTGCCACAAAAGCAGCCTTCTGATGGAAGGAAAGAAAAGAAAAGCAGCACAAAAAAGTGAATAAATCAACAAAAGCAGCTGAACAGAACCCAGGGAGAACAAAGGAGCCAGCACACATGGCAGTAGCATGCGCCACAAACCAGCGGCCGCTATTTTATCAGCTGCCATCTTGCCAGTCACCAAGAACAGTGTCTATTAGTACCAAGACTTCCAAGGACCTCCTGTGCACCCAACAACCAGAAGTGGATTAAGTAACTACAGAATTCCACACCCTAATCAGGCAGCACACCTCCACAGGATCAATAGCAATCAAGAACACCTGGGACAACCATCTTAAGCCTGGGGTGAGGACACCACAGATCATGCTTCCCACTGGAACCAGAGCAGCAGGGATCTGTAAGTTAAATTGCACCCTCAGGGTGTGGGGGCTCCTATACAAAGCACAGACTCAGTCACTCGCCCTTCAAGCAATTGGATAAGAGCGGAAGTGTGGGAGGGACCAGTGCACACAGGGCATAGAGAACCTCCAGGCACCCTGGAAAATGCCCAACATATAGATTGCACTCCCTCCACCAGCAAAGGCAGAGAGAGAGAGAGATACAGACAGACCCTACGGAGATCTCAGAGACACAAGCTTGCAGTGGGAGAGTCATCAGCAGAACTACCTGTTTGCACTGACAGAGCAAATAAGAATACCAGAGACACATTCAAAAATTTAATAGAGTGATCAGACATTTAAAAGCTGAAAATATCCACGCAGATCCAAAAGGGTTGCAGAGGCCAACTCAGCTCTGTACTTACAAACTAGCAAGGTTTTTGTTTTTGTTTCTTGTTGCTGTTGTTCTTTTTTGTATTTTATTGTTGTTGTTGTTTGTTATGTTTTAGTTGTTTTTTCTATATTTTCATTTTGTATTACCTTGATTTGTTTATGTATGTTTGGATGATTGATTGCTTTGTTATTTCTTGCTTAGTTTGTTGACTCTCCTCCTTATCCCTTTTAAAAACTTCCTTTCCTCTCCCCCATCTATATTCTTCTCCTCAACACTTTTTCTCTTCTCTTTTCTTCTTCCATTTTTCCCTGTCTCATATCAAGACCATCTCATACTACCACACCTAAAACTTAACATTGACTACCAGAATCCTCCAACATATTCACTATCTCTAATTTTTAAAAAATATCACCTCAATACACTCAACATCTTATTCCACTGGACCATACCCTCTACTTTATCCTATTCTTGCAATCATCACTGTGACTTCTCACCCAACCTTTACCACTGAACACAGTCTGTCCCTGTATATACCAGTGGATGCCTCTAAACCCCCACTGCAGAGATTGGACAAAAAAGCTTACAAGAGCTGCAAAGATATAAACTTAAGAACAGGGGAACCATGGGAAGGAAAAATAGCAAAGAAACAATGAGCCACCACAACACCTCAATAACAGATCTTATCAACCCAGAATGTCAGAGATTACCAGAAGAATAATTCAGATCTTTAATACTAAAATCAATACAAGATTTTCAGAAAGAATGCAGGGAGAGAAGGAAAGAAATAAAGGAACAAATAGAATCTGACACCCTGAACAGGAACTAAAGAGAAGCATTGAAGGAAGTGAAAGATGCAATAATTGAAGTGAAAGCATCAATACAAACTATAAACAGTAGATTAGACCATATGGTAAACAGAATATCACTTTTAGAAGATGACCATCCCAAAAATGAATCCATAGTACATGATTTAGAAAAAAAATTTGACAGTATGAATTGGACATTGATGAAATCTGGGCCGATTTTGAAAGAGCTAACTTAAGAATAATAGGCAAAGAAGAGGGATTGGAAGTTGAAACTAAAAGAGAAGTTGACACACAGGTACAGGAAACATATAGAACTCCCTTGAGACAAGACCAAACAAGAGGTTCACCACGCCACATAATAATCAAGGTGACTAATGTAGAGGCTAAGGAGAGAATTCTAAAGGCAACAAAAGTAAAAGGCCAAGTGACATTTAGAGGCAAAACAATTATAATCACTCCAGACCTCCCAAATCAAGTCATGAAAGCCAGGAGGGGCTGAAGTAACATATTCCAAACTCTGAAAGAAAATAACTTGCAGCCAAGATTCTTCTATCCAGCAAAACTCTCTCTCTCAAAATTGACAGGGATATATAAATCTGTCATGACAAACAGAAACTGAAAGAATTTATGTCTTCCAAACCAGCACTAGAGAAAATACTCAAAGAGATTAACTACAAAAAAGAACTAACAAGTAAATATCAGAACCAGAGAAACAATAATTTCCAGGAAGCAAACAACTAAGCAAAGAAGAATAAATACCACTGAAAACAGAAGTGAAAACTCAAAATGTTAGGAATAAAAGATCATCTCTCAATAATCACACTGAAGATAAATGGCCTCTACTCCACAATGAAATGACACAAGGTGGCAAAATGGATTAAAATCCAGAATCCATCTATATGCTGCCTGCAAGAAACTCACCTTACAAGCAAAGATTCCCACAAACTAAAGGTGAAGGGCTGGAGTAAGGTAATCCATGCCAATGGAACTCGAAGACAAGCAGGAGTAGCAACCATGATATCAGATAAACTAGACTTCAAGCCTAAGCTTATCAGAAGAGACAAAGCAGGTCATTTTTACTAGTAAAAGGAACAATCCAGCAAGAGGAAATAGCAATTATCAACATCTATGCCCCAAATACAGGTGCAGCCACTTTCATAAAACAAACTCTGTATGATATAAAGACACACATAGATCCCAATACACTAATACTAGGAGACTTCAATACTCCTTTCACATCACTAGAATGATATTCTAAACAAAAGGTCAGGAGCGACGCCTCAGACCTAAAGAATACCATGAACCAAATGGACCTATTAGACACATACAGAGTCTTTCACCCAACTACAGCTGAATTCACGTTTTTCTCAGCTGTACACGGAACCTTCTCCAAAATAGACCACATTCTGGGCCACAAAGTGAGCACTGGCAAATTTTAAAAATGTGACATAATTCCCTGCGTCTTTTCAGACCACAATGGAGTGAAACTAGAAATCAACTCTAAGAAGACCCAGAGTAACCATGTAAACACATGGAGACTGAACACCACACTGCTGAACGAGGAATGGGTCATAGAAGAAGTAAAGGGAGAAATTAAAAAATTCCTAGACCAATGAAAACAGACACACAACATATCAAAACCTCTGGGACACTTTGAAGGCAGTACTAAGAGGAAAATTCATAGCACTGAGTTCCCACATAAGAAGAACGGAAAATCACCAAATAAATAACCTAATGACACAGCTCAAAGCACTCGAAAAACAAGAACAGTCTAACCCCAAAGCTAGTAGAAGACAGGAAATTATTAAAATCAGAGTAGAAATTAGTGAAGTAGAGAATAAAAAAAAATACAGAAAATCAACAAAACCAAAAGCTGGTTTCTTGCAAAAATAAACAAGATAGGTAAACCATTGGCCAACCTAACCAAAAGAAAGAGAGAATCAACTCAAATTACCAAAATAAGAGATGAAAAAGGCGATATTACCACCGACAGTATGGAAATACAGAGGATCATCAGAAACTATTTTGAAAAACTATACTCCAACAAAATGGAAAATCTAGAAGAAATTGACAAATTTCTAGACACACATAACCTTCCTAAACTGAGTCAAGAAGATACAGAAAACTTCAACCAACCAATAGCAATCAAAGAGATAGAAACAGCAATTAAGAGTTTACCATCAAGAAAAAGCCCAGGGCCAGATGGTTTTCCAAGTGAATTTTATAAAACATTTATAGAAGAGCTAATCCCAATACTCCTCAAACTATTCTGTGAAACAGAAAGAAACGGGACCCTCCCAAATGCATGCTATGAAGCTAACATCATTGATGAACTTAGATGCAAAACTGCTAAACAAAATACTAGCAATGTGTATTCAAAACCACATCAAGAAAATTATACACCATGACCAACTCGGGTTCTTCCCAGGGATGCAAGGCTGGTTCAACATACGAAAAACAATCCATGTAATTCACCACATAAACAGAATCAAAGACAAAAATCACATGATCATCTTAATTGATGCAGAGAAAGCATTTGACAAGATCCAACACCCATTCATGCTAAAAGCACTGCAGAGAATTGGAATAGAAGGAACATACCTCAATATCATAGAGGCAATATACAAAAGGCCCACAGCCAACATCATATTAAATGAAGAGAAACTGAAAAAGTTCCCATTAAAAACCGGAAGAAGACAAGGATGTCCATGAGCGCCTCTTCTGTTCAACATAGTACTTGAGACTCTAGCCAGAGCATTAAGGCAAGAGAAGGAAATCAAAGAGGTAAAAATAGGGAAAGAAGAACTAAAACTATCCCTTTCTGCAGATGACATGATACTATACTTAGGAGACCCAATAAAGTCTACCAAAAAACTTAAAGACGGATCAACAAGTTCAGCAAAGTGTCTGGATACAAAATCAATCTTAAAAAATTAGAAGCTTTCCTGGAAGCCAACCATAAGTCCACTGAAAATGAAATCCAGAAAACAATTCCACTCACAAAGCACCCAAAAAAATAAAATACTTAGGGATAAACCTAATGAAAGAGGTAAAAGACCTCTAACCATATGCAGGAAAATGGAAATAAACCCCACTTTCTCACCCTGCACTAGAGTCAACTCAAGGTGGATCAAAGACCTGGAAGTCAGGCCAGAGACTTTGCAGCTACTGGAAGAGGGCATAGGCCCAACACTTCAACACATAGGCACAGGTAAAAACTTTCTCAACAAGACCCCAAAAGCACAAGCAACTCAAAGGAAGATCAATACATGGGATTGCATTAAACTGAAGAGCTTCTGTGCAGCAAAGAAAACTATCAAGAACCTCAACAGAGAGCCCACAGAGTGGGAGAATATTTTTGCCAGCTACTCTTCTGATAGAGGACTAATATCTAGGATATACAGAGAACTCAAGAAACTCACAGCTAAGAAAACAAATAACCCAATCAAAAAATGGGCAAAGAATCTAAATAGACACCTCACAAAAGAAGAAATACAAATGGCCAATAAATGTATGAGGAAATGTTCCACATCATTAGCAACCAGAGAGATGCAAATCAAAACTACCTTGAGATTTCACCTAACTCCAATCAGAATGGCAACCATCAAGAACACGAACAACAACAAATGTTGGCGAGGGTTTGGAGAAGTAGGAACCCTAATACATTGCTGGTGGGCTTGCAAATTAGTGCAACCACTTTGGAAAACAATATGGAGGATCCTCAGATGAATGGAAATGAACCTACCATATGATCCAGCAATACTACTTCTGGGTATCTACCCAAAAGAATCGAAACCAAATTATCAGACCAATGCATATGTATCTATGTTTATAGCTGCACAATTCACAATTGCCAAACTATGGAAGCAGCCAAGATGTCCATCAACAGATGAATGGATTACAAAACTATGGGATATATACACAATGGAATTTTACTCAGCCATAAAGAAGAACAAAATCATGTTATTTGCAGGGAAATTGATGCAACTGGAAAACATTATGTTAAGTGAGAGTAGCCAGTCACAAAGAGTAAAGAAGCATATGTTCTCCCTAATATGTGGATGCTAGGGAGAAGATGGGGCATAAGAGGGACTCCAGATGAAAAAAGAGAAACCCTAGATAAGCAAAGAAATTGACTAAACTGAAGGTGATGGACGAGGGGGCGGGGGGGACAGGGGGAGACACCCTAATGCACATGATGTACTTTCACAAATATATCAAAGTCAATCACTAAGCTTAACTTGAGAAGGAGGGAGGGGAGGGAGTGGAGTGGGAATTGGGGAAGGGGTTAAATGAGAAATGTATGTATCTATGTCTTTATCAGCTTGTATGATTACAGTGCACCAATTAATAAAAAAGAAACATTAAAACATACAGCATTATTGAATTATTATTTCATTAAAACTAAAAAACATAAAAATATGAAATATAGCTTTTAAAAACACTTGAGGCTTAAATAGAATAGTATTCTTTTAGCTTAAAGAAAGCATATCTACAGTGACTTTTTTATTTCAGCAAATTAAAGTTTGGATAAGAGTAGCCAACCTGTAAAGAGTATTTCAAAGAAAAATGTGTTATGTTTATCTTTCCTCCAATAAAATCAAAGACTGTGTTCTCTGCACCCTTGTCTGCACTGTTCTTTTAATAATTCAGGCTCCTCTATACCAAGTTTTCCCAGTTACTTTTTGTCTTCTGAACTAATTAAATAAGTTCACATCAAGAAGATTTACTATTTCATACCCATTAAGGATGTAAAGCATCAAAAGATATAAAAAGAGCCGGGCATGGTGGCGCATGCTTGTAATCCCAGCATTTGGGAGGCTGAGACCAGAGGATCCAGGTTTGCAGCCAGCCTTAGCTATGTAGTGAGGCACTCCACAACTTAGTGATACCCTGGTTCAAAATAAAGAATAAGAAATAGGGTTGGTGGTATATCTCGGAGGTAAAATGCCCCTGAGTTCAATCCCCAATACCGCAAAAAAAAAAAAAAAAAGATATAGAAATGTTGATGAGGATGTGGAGAAACTGGAAACTTTGTGCATTGCTAGTGAGAATGTAAAACTGTGCAGCTACTATAAAAAGGAATATGATGAGTCCTCAAAAAAGTTAAACAAATACCATATGAACCAGAAAATCCAATTCTGGGTACATACCCAACAGAAGTAAAAACAGAGACACAAACAATACTTATGTACATATGGTGGAAGCAATCCAAGTTTTCATTGATGGATAAATGTATAAACAAAATGTAATATACACATGCAATATAATATTACTCAGCCTTTAAAAGGAAGAAAATTCTGACACGTGATACAACATAGATGAGTCTTCCAGACATTATGCTAAGTGAGATTAGCAAGTTACAAAAGAACAAATGCTATATGATTATATCTATTAGAGGTACCTAGAATAATCAATTTCATAAAGACAGAAAATAGAACAGGATTGCCAGGAGATCAGGGGAAAGGTGAACAGAGAATTAGTATTTAACATCTATGGAATTTTAATTTGGAAACATGAAAATGTGTAGTGATGCATGATGGTTAAGGGTTACACAGCAAAGTAGGTGTACTTAATGCCATAGAATTGCACACTTAAGAATTTTTAAATGGTGCCGGGCGTGGTGGCACACGCTTGTAATCCCAGCATTTGGGAGGTTGAGACCGGAGAATCTGGGTTCGCGGCCAGCCTCAGCTATCTAGTGAGGCACTCTGCAACTTAGTGAGATTCGGTTTCAAAATAAAGAATAAAAAATAGGGCTGAGGGTATAGCTCGGAGGTAGAATTCCCCTGAGTTCAATCCCCAGTACGGCCAAAAAAAAAAAAAAAAATTTAAATGGTAATGTATATTTAATATAATTTAATTTCATTTAAATTTTAAGAACTTTTTAATAATTTCCATTATTTAAGAAATAAAGCTGAGTGGGATGGTACATGCATGTAATCCTAGTACTTGAGAGGCTGAGACAAGAGGATCACTGGTTCGTGACCAGCCTCAGCAACTTAGTGAGGCCAGCTACAACTTATGTGAGACCTGTTTCCAAAATAAAATAGGGCTGGGGGTATAGCCCAGAGGTAGAATATCCCTGAGTTCAAGTACCATACACACTAAAAAGAAAAAAGAAAAAAATCCCCACAACTTAGAACTTAGTGTTTAATCCCTTCCGTGAGTGCCATTATTTTAAAGAACAAGTAAAAGGAAAACTTTCTCGAAAGAAGCCATTTAGACTATTAATGGTGAAAACTGAAAATGCAGGGAGCAGCAGAAACCATTTTGAAGGACTAGATCTCATCCCCTCTTATTTAGTCACACAATAGAGTTGGTATGCAAGGGTGAGTATGGCTTTTATTACCTCTAACTGGGCTTATACAAAAGGACTTATACTATTATTGCTCATCTGATCCCTACTCTAGGATACCACAAACACTTTAGATGGTTGCACCATCGATTTGGTCAAATCATTAGCTACTTGTCTTTTGTGCTCTTAGGTGAAAAAACCCTGTCTTGCATTTGGAGCTCTCCACCATCGAGTACACGCTCACCAGAGGTCCTCCTCACAAAAGGCTTTCATGTCCCTCTCCACACAATCAGAGGTTGTCTCTAAATTTTTGTCCTAAAACTGGATGGGGCTATGATGATAAAAGCTGAGGTTCATTCTTTCACCTTCCCTAGGATGTCATGAAAACAGCTTTCTATGGATAATACTTTTGATAAAGATAAACACACATTAGAGTTAATAGAGGAAGTGACCAGGGTCAGCTAGAGTGATATTCAAGGCCATACCCTCCGAGTCCTACCTTCTCCAGTGATGTTCCACCTCTTAACCTCCCTACAAGGGAGACCAAGCTTTCCATAGATGAGCATTTTCTGGGAGACATTCCATATCCAAACCATAATAGCAACAAATGACAATTCAATACATTTAAGAAAAAAGTGATATGAAAAGGGGGAAAAAAAACCGAAACAGACATATTCACACACAGAGCAGAACATTTGGAAGATGTAAGAAATCCAGACATAGGTACAGATACTATGACACAATGTTATAAAATAGCATTTTTGTGGTCTTTTTAAAAATCTGAATAACATGAATTTCTTCTAATATTTGCACAGTAAATCTTAGGACTTGCTCTGATGAATATATGAGTTTAAAATAAAGCCCTAATATCACTTTCAGGGCATAAGCTGATATGCGCTCATTTAGACTCCTTATTCAAAAAGCCATCTATGAGTGGTCATGAATTGCCTGTGAATCTTTTTTAATCTTTCAATTATCATGCTTTTAACAGAATGTTTTCCTTCTCCATTGGCCTCCATTATACTTTCTTGAAAGTCTACATGGCAATACAAATATAGTTGCTGTTCTATCACATTTGGTGAAAACCAGGTGATGATCACTTTCATGTTTGTCAAGTAAAAAAAACATATACATATACATATGTATTTTTATATACATATATATGTATATATGTACATATATGTATATGTATTTTTTTCTCCTGGTACTGGGGATTGAACCCAGGGGCATTCTACCTCCTAGCTACACCTCCAGACCTATTTTTAATTCTTTATTTTTGAATCAGGGTCTCACTAAGTTGCAGAGAGCCTCACTAAGTAGCTGAGGCTGGCTGCGAACCTGGATCCTCCATTCTCAGTCTCCCAAGTACTGGGATTACAAGCATGCGCTACCACGCCCAGCTACATATTTTGAAATTAAGATTTGACCAAGACAGTAACAATAACTAAAGCACTGTTTCAGGGGAAAAACAAGGTAAATTATAATGGAGAATTATCTTAGGAAGGAAATAGGTCCATAGAAAATACATGTTTTCATCAAAATTAACCCAATAATTTGCTATAAAAATTGTAATTCAACTCTATGTTCAATTTGTTAAAATACATACATTACAATAGTCCCGAAATATTGCTGATGATCCAGAAAAACTCCAACTAGAGTCGCGATACAGACGGAAAGATCTTGTCGCCACAGCTCCTCTCCAATCATAGAGTGCTTTGTCTGTTAGATATATTAATGTAGGTTAAAATAATATTTATCTAGGAAAAGTACACATTGATCATTTTGCTTAATGTTACAAAGAGGAAAGCAAATCATCTTTATGGGTTCATTATTCTGTGTTAAAATCACATCTTGTCATCTAATAGGAGAGATGAAGATATGATAGCATTGCATAGAAAGAGGGTTCAATTAATTAGTTCCCTCATATAGTAAAGCCCTCGTGTTTTTATTGCATTCAGTGTGCCCATTAGAAAACTAATAGGTTCATTCCTTCACTCTTTTCCCTTCAAGAATATTGACTTCTTTTTAAAGAAGGTTAAAAGCAAAATCATATTTATGAATAGCACTTATTAAAATAAAAGGAAAACATCTCTGTTGTGTAAGTACTTTCAAAGAAAATTTAGAATTACTATCAATGCATAAGTTTGGAAATTGCAAAGTAAATGAAATTATTAAAAGAATTTAATGTAAACAGATTGAAAGATCAAAAGGTTAGCCAGCAAATATTCACATGTTTTCTGTCGCATGCAATTTGTTTGACTGGAATTCTGCAGTAACTTTTTTTCTTTTTTGTAATGTTGGGGAGATTTAAGATTTACTTACCTTCTTATTTCAAAGAAATACTAATTATTTTAAAGAGGGAAAATTTTAGTTCAACTGTCACATCCAAATAAATTAAAACTTCTCACATTTTCAATTTTCCTTCTAATATTTATTCACATATATACATATTCTTTTCTAAAACTTTTAATTTAATAGAGTCATTCATGGAGTAATTTCATAGAAGTTTAGAGAAAACTCAGAAGTAATTAATTCTCACATTTAATTGCTTCAATTTACTTACAGAACCATAAACTAAGTGTCCTTTAGGGAGGCAAAAACTTAACATAGAATAATTAAAAAGGTGAATGCTATCTCAGAGAAATACTAACACATACACACATAGCCTCCACATTTTAACTTTATATGTATCTTTTCTATTCAATCAAAGGAGTCCTCTGCCTTAGATCAAAAAGGCAAGATATCTAGAAAAGGCAACATAATAAATCATATATTTCAATCACAACTCCACATGAATAGGTGAAATTCTTTAGTGGAAGCAAATGCCAATAATGGGGAGCTTGCATGGTATCTAAGAAGATGACAGCAAGGGAAAGGCCAAGCGCTTTATATTTTAATTAGGGACCTTTATAAAGCAGGGGGTGTAAAGGGATAACACAAGAGTTTATTAGCGGTATATAAACCCTCACATTTCTTTCAACACTTTCCTAACTAGTTCAAACCATTCTCCAACCTACAGGCACTATTCCTGACCTACCTACTTTCAGTAATACACTTCTACAATAAGTGTTCTCATGTACTTCAGATCATTGCTTCTCTTTCCAGTTTTAAATTTATAAATTTAAAATTTCTTTAAATTTATAAAGTCGTGTTGGAGCAAGGACAACAACTTGCTTGGAAAGGCTCTGTGTTTCTGGCTCATCAGTAATACAAATACAGTATATAAGCACTGGAGTTTAAGAACTCGTCTCACGCTGGGTGTGCAGGCTCACGCCTGTAATCTCCGTACTTGGGAGGCTGAGGCAGGAGGATCACAGGTTCAAGGCCAGCCTCAGCAACTTAGTGAGGCCCTGTTTCAAAATAAAAAATTAAATAGGGATGGGGGTGTAGTTCAAAAGTAGAACTTCTCTGGGTTCAATCCCCAGAACCCCCCCCCCAAAAAAAAAAAGAAAAAGAAAGAAAAGAATTGGTCTCATGAGGCTAAATCTCACAGGCAAATAGAGGACCCTTCTGATCAGTAAGGAACCAAAACAAATATGAAACTCAAAGCTATATAACTTATTCTTACAAGAAATTCTGTAGAATGTTCAGATAGTTTATCTTGTTTATCCACAAAAGAGACTCATGCAGTTGAAAAAGCCGTACATTATTTTCTCCAGTATAGAGGTATTACACTAGAAAATATAGCTATAACATTTCCACTTCAGGAAGCAGTAAAGCCTCCACTAAAATCTTCAAGGCGATCATTCACACACTGATGTATGCTAATGACTCCTCCTCCGAAGCCAGGTACACAAGGTGACATGCGACAAATTCCAGTCTATTCTACAAAGTCACTCGAAAGTTATAAGCTGATAGTTTGAAGAAAACCAAAGTCATATATCAGACTAAATCTTCACAAACCCTTCCCATAGTCACCAATCTTCACAGATAATGCCACAGAAACATGAAGATTCTGAATTCTAGCGGTGTGTGCGTGTGTGGGTACACACACCACATGTGCAAAGAACTGGGACACATATAGATAGGTGGAAAATAAAAACTCTAATGAGTAATCCCAGATACCAGCCGGCAGGAGAGAATAAAATACTCTGAGATTCAAATATCTGAGGAAATACCAAGATTTGGAAGGAAACCAAAATGGTTACATCAGTTTAACAAGGAGTGAGTTAAGTAGCAGCTATTCTTGAAAAAATTATATATATATATATATATATATATATATATATATATATATATATATAATTAAATAACTACTTATACTGATGTCTTCCTTCCTGACTTCGCATTTCCTCAGGACTTACTTTAGATTCTCTTTTAAAAAATATTATTATACCACAAATTTGTGATATTTTGCTGCCTTCTGTATATCTCATTGCCATATCTAGACTTAATTAGGTCTTTCACTTGCTTTGTAGTCTTCACAAAAACTGAAAATAACACAGTGCCCTAAGCATGTCTGTGTGTGCGCCTGGATCCCAGCACTGACCTGGAATTGAGTGAAAGACCAGCCAGCAAAACTAAGAATAAAAGGTCCCATCGAGTGCAAAGAACAAACACATGATGGGACAGAAAAGCTTTAAAAATGGGTTTTTAAAATTCTACTTTTTTTCAGAACCAAATAATTTTCACCAGACCATGTTCCTTCATTTTGTAGTATTATCCTGATATTTAAAATGGCAATAGTTTCTAAATACCTTTCAGTTGGAGGTGGCTTTTTTATATTATTCTCCATTTTTATCCAAATTTATGTAGTTAACAATAAGCCAACTTATTTACAAAGGTGGGAGAGATTTCTAAAACCTAATAAGCATAGCTATTTTAGCAACCTAAATTTAGCTGGGCGTGGTGGCACACGCTTGTAATCCCAGCATTCGGGAGGCTGAGACCAGAGGATCCAGGTTCGCGGCCAGCCTCAGCTACCTAGTGAGGCACTCCGCAACTTAGTGAGACTCGGCTTCAAAATAAAGACTAAAAAATAGGACTGGGGGTATAGCTCAGAGGTAGAATGCCCCTGAGTTCAATCCCCAGTACCGCAAAAAAAACCCTAAATTTCTCAAATCACTCACAGAAAACTGATTGAAGACTGAACATACCACAAGTGCTGTTGCCAGGGAATGATGAAAGAAGAGAAAGGAGGAAGGAAAGAAAAATTCTTAGCTAGTTAAAACATTCATCCCTTTGCAGTGGCACACATATTGCAAATTGATGGATTTATTCAATTCATCTAGATACCAGCAAAAGATAATAGCAGTTCAAACTCAAATATGTATTCTCAATCAAGAAACTAAATGCTGTTAGGAAAGTTTTCAGCTGAGTGTAGTGGCACACACATGTAATCCCTTCACTTGGGAGGCTGGGATAGGAAGATTGAAGGTTCAAGACTGTCTCAGCAATTTAGTGAGGCCCTGTTTCAAAATAAAAAGGACTGGGGATGTACTTCTGAGGCAGAATGCCCCTGGTTTCAATCCTCGGTAGGGAAAAGAAAAGAGAGAGGACAGGACAGGACAGGAGAAGACAGGACAGACCTGCAACTGCCTGCAAAGAGCTGAAGGAAGTCCCAAAGAAAATGTGGTGTGTTCTTACTACTACATAACAGAATCAAAGACACCATTGGGTCAGTGATCCCCATTCCCCAGAGACTGTTTCATGCCAAGCTCGTTCTGTTTCCCTTTTATCAATCCCCTTGTATCAATTAATTCTTTGAGTTAATTGCATATGCAGTTTTAATCTGTAGGTAATTACAAACAATTAATAGTTAGGAGACAGAATTAGCGGTTCTTAGTTTGATTATCTATATAATTAAAAGGGATGATAAACTAGAGTTGACAAATAGCATCTTAATCATTTGAATAATCAAACCTCAGAAACTCACTCAAGTAGATGAAGTCCATCTGTTAAACTGGCTGAAATTTTAGAATAAATGGCCAAAATTTCCATTTAAACAAATTCATGTATGTTATTCATAGTACAAAAATGAACAAGGTATATATTCCAAAATTACTTAATCTAGCTTGTTTTGTTTGTTTATAATACGCTTTTCCCAAAAGAATTAAGCAAAAATAAAAATTTGTAGGGGAGAAAAACAATAGTTTCTTCACCCATTGCAAGGTTCATGCTGACACCCTATAACAGAGACTGATTAATAAGAAAAAAGCAAATGTATGTATTTATAAAAGTTTTATGTGACATTCAGAAATAAAGACCCAAGGACCCAGGGAAAGTGTGTATTTTTATGCTTAGTCATGATGAAGAATTAGATAAAAAAGGGATGTGATCTAATGGTAAAAACTGGGTGGAGGGAGGGAGGTAGCAAGGTGTTTCTAGACTGTTCTTGGCCCCATATGGGGCAGACAACTTGTCATGTAAGAGTCTTTGTGGGAGAAGGTGGTAGGTCAGGGAGCTTTGAGGGAGAGGAATTCTAGTTTCAATGACCTGCTTCAGGGAGAAGGAGGAGGGAGGGTAAGAGGGAGGTCAGTGAGAGCTTCCTGCTACTGCAGCCCCCCTGATCTCCTCCAACTCAAATCACTCAGCATGCCAACATTCCATACTATTAGAGTCCCATACTCTGAGCTCTGACAGTTTCAATAGACTAATTTATGTGTATCTACTGAATACCATTAATAATCATGGCTCCTGTTCCTATGTTATAAAACATTTAAGAAATATGGATAACTTTCTGAATAGTTCTATTTAACACTTTTATTTATGTGTGTGATGAGACATACCTTTCATCTGTTTTTGGCTATCTGACAGGGCCAGTGATTTATAGATGGAGAGCAAACACTAAGGAGGGTGAGCTGAACGTGAAGTAGAAAAATATATGGCAACTTCATTCTGATTCAGGAAGAATACAATACAGAATAGTGGTGTCGCTGGTATGGTATGTCTTCTGAATTGCCAAGCATTTGAACAAGTTTGGCAAGATACTTATAAGCTAATATTGAATTAAAAAATGTTCAAAAAGTGTTATTATTTCTGGTTTAATATAGCTTGTTACCTTCACCTGGAAGGAAGGCCCTTTAACATCCCCATTAAAATATTATGTTGATAAGAGCAAAGTTGAAAATATCAAGGTCACAAAAATTAAGTCTAACCATTCACAATTTGCAGATGAAAAAAAATTCCCTTTAATTAGGACAATGGAAGAGGATTAAAGAAAGTCATCAAAGATCTTTAAGTAATAATACAATTCCCCTTTCTAACCTGAAAAAAAGTGGTGGAAAGAAGCTTAATACTTCCCAAGAGAAAAAAAAAAAAACGTAGAAAACAAAACAGTTCTCCATTATGTGAAATGCTGCTTCTCTCTCACTACCCTCATCTAATACAATCCACTTTGATGCCACAACTCCATGACAAACAGCTATTAAAGAAAGTTAACTGATTCTAGCCATAGTTCTGTTGTAAGGAAAGAGTTCTGGGTAGAAGCTGGCAGGTTCTTGAAAAAAAAAATGTAATGATTAGAATTTTTCTATGTGCTAAAGAGACAAAACAATAAAAAAATGAAGAAGTAGAATAGAAAAAGGTCCCATTTCAACAGAGGTACTGTGTTCCAGATTGATGTCTGCAGGTTACTGGGAATTAGGCAGAGAACAGGGCACTGACATCTGCTCATCAACTATAGGATTAGAAAACAAGGTTAATCAACATACCCAAGTAAACATGGAGCAGAACTGAGAAAATTTTCTCTATTTCTTATCATTCACTGTAATAGTGTGAAAGTAAAGTGTCCATTGGACCTCATGCTCTGGGAGCAGCCATGCTTGGAAACTGGTCTATCATGGACTGAAATTTTCAGTACCATGAGCAAATAAATCTTCCTTCCTCTAAAGTTTTACATATCAGGTGTTTTGGTCACAGTGGTGATAATGCTGACTGAAACACTTTTCACAGAGATATTTCTTCTTATTCACAGCAGAGTAAACAAATTGTGGCCTACATAAACTACATTAATGCTAGTTAATATGTAGTAAAAGCTCACATTGCTAAAGACCTTAGAAACATTACCTGATCGTATGTGCACAATAACCCTCAGAGGCAGGTGCTGATGGTATCTCCATTTTACAGAGAAGAAAACATATTAAGTCCCTCACCCAACTTCAGAGAGTGGGTAGGAGTCTAGGTGAACCTAGCTCTATCTGAATTTGATGCCTATCTGACTATGCCACAAGGGAAAAGACTAAACAATGTTCTAAACATGTCCAATGTCCCAGCGTCTGGTACCTATAAATGTTAGTTTAAATGGCAAAAGAGACATTTTGGCTATGATTAAATTAAGGATACATAGACAGGAAGATTTCCTGCCTAGATGTAATCACATATGTCCTTACATGACAGAAACAGAGGGAGATTTGAATTACAGAAGAAAAGAAGAGGTGATGATGAACACAACAGATCAGAGTGATGTAAAGAAGGGGTCATGAGCCAAGAAAAGTGGGCAGCATCACGAAGTAGAAAAGGCAAGAAAATAGACTCTTCCCTGGAGTCTCAAGAATGGACCAGTTCTGCAGACACCTCAACTTAGGATAGTGAAGTTGATTTCATATATTTGGACTCTTGAACTATGAAGGAAATTTTGTGGATTTTTATAAGTAGAAAATAACTACACACATGTACCTCAATATCATAGAGGCAATATACAATAAGCCCACAGCCAACATCATATTAAATGGAGAAAAAATGCAAGAGTTCCCACTAAAAACAGGAACAAGACAAGGATGTCCATTATCACCTCTTCCGTTCAATATAGTACTTGAGACTCTAGCTAAAGCAATAAGACAAGAGAAGGAAAAATAAAGAAAAAATAGAGAAAAAAGAACTAAAACTATCCCTTTTTGAGGATGACATGATACTATATTTAGGAGACCCAACAAACTCAACCAAAAAACTTATAGAACTGATCAACAAATTAAGCAAAGTATCTGGATACAAAATCAATCTTAAAAAATCAGAAGCTGAGCAATCATTAAAAAAAAAATGAACAACAACAAATGCTGGCAAGGGCATGGAGAAGTGGGAACCCTAATACATTGCTGGTGGGATTGCAAATTAGTGCAACCACTTTGGAAAACAGTATGGAGGATACTCAGATGAATGGGACTGAACCTATCATATGATCCAGCAATACTACTTCTGGGTATCTTCCCGAAAGAATGGAAACCAAATTATCAGACCAATGCATTTGTATCTGTTTATAGCTGCACAATTCACAACTGCAAAACTATGGAAGCAGCCAAGATGTCCATTGACAGATGAATGGATTACAAAACTATGGGATATGTACACAATGGAATTTTACTCAGCCAAAAAGAAGAACAAAATCATGTTATTTGCAGGGAAATGGATGCAACTGGAAAACATTATGTTAAGTGAGATTAGTCAGTCACAAAGGGTGAAAAAGCATATGTTCTCCCTAATATGTGGATGCTAGGGAGAAGATGGGGCATAAGAGGGACTCCAGATGAAAAAGGAGAAACCCTAGATAAGCAAAGAGATTGACTTAACTGAAGGTGATGGACGGGTGGACCCGGGCGGGGGAAGACACCCTAACTCACATGATGTACTTTCACAAACATATCAAAGTCAATCACTAAACTGAACTTGAGAAGGAGGGAGGGCGAGGGAGTGTGGCAGGAACTGGGGAAGGATTAAATGAGAAATGGGAGCATGTATGCCTCTATCAGCTTTTACCTAACAAAGATGTATGATTACAATGCACCAATTAAATAAAAAAAAGAAAATAACTACACATAAGAGAATTAAGGCAGCTATTCTAAATCTAGAAACTAAATGATGCTTGTTTTACAAATATGTAGCAATTTGTTTCAGCAATCATAGGAAACCAATACAGACTGAAATTTCAAAAATCCAGTAAAATAATGTAAACCTAAAAATATCCCACTAGAACCAGGGACATTTTCAGGGGAAAAAAAAGTTTGACATTCTCATTATAATAAATACTTAAGCCTGGCGTGGTGGCGCACTCTTGTAATCCCAGCATTTGGGAGGCTGAGACTGGAGGATCCGGGTTCGCGGCCAGCCTCAGCTACCTAGTGAGGCATTCCGCAACTTAGTGAGATTCGGTTTCAAAATAAAGACTACAAAATAGTGCTGGGGGTGTAGCTCGGAGGTAGAATGCCCCTGAGTTCAATCCCCAGTACCACAAAAAAATAAAATAAATAAATAAATACTATAAAAATAAATGAGGACTTTAGTAATAATAGTAAGGTAAAAAAATAGAAATGAACATTTTAAAAGGTAATACATACAAAAAAAACAAAATGCAATGGCAAAACTAAAATGTACTTCAGAGTTAGTAGGAGTGTAAATGACAACACAGAATATCAAATGACTGGATTTGGCAAGCACTCCCAATTTAGAAGCAAAGTATCCAAAGACAAAACTCATGAGAGAGAAGATTATAGATTAAAAAGAACAAAATACAAATATCAAAAGAATCATACACAACAGTGAGGATAAAATCAGAACAATAGGAAATGAAGAAAATAGATTATGTACATTATGTAATATTTCCAGAGTCACAAAAATGATCTACATCTTCTAGCTAGTGGGGTTTATTGAATTGAAATGGAGTAACTGAAAGAGACTTATGTTCAATTACATACTGCAAAATCACAGGAATAAAAAATTAAATTATAAGAATAATTCTTATATATTCAAAAAGAAAAAAATCTACAAAGATATAAAACTCAGATATTCCCTAATTTCTTCTGTGAAGCAGCAAAAGGACCAATTGTTAATAAACCATCAACAAAATTTTCAGGAAAAAGAAAAAATGAGACAAATTTTATAACAAAATTGGTTTCAATGTATTAAAATCAGGAAAAAAATTCTCAAATATATCAACATTCTGAACCCTACTCAGGAAATCATGATTTTTACTTGAATAAACACACATTTAATTGAAGACCAAGACATGAATCAAAAATTAAGAATAAAAGAATCCTGAAACCCACTGCATAAAAATACCAGCAGTTCTTCCCATAACCAGCATACTCAATTCTCGATTCTTATGTGGCCATACGTAGTCACACAGACTCTACAGCGTGGACTTCAAACTTGGTCCTGTTTGGCTCTAAGTTGCAGTTTCTTTTCTGCACATTATACTTTCCCAGGAACCAAATCATTTGTTTCCTTCAGTATAAACTTGAATTCACAGTAAAAATGAAATGAGCTTTTAAATGGGATCCTGTTATATGATTATCAAAAAATCAATAATCAGTGCATTCTGTCATACTCTTAAAATGATTAAACATTTTATTTGGTTTGGGGCATGTACCCAGAGACCTAATAAACAAGAAAAGAATAACAAACAATAAGTGTTAATTTTCATTTTCATAAAACTCAAAAATAATTTTTCTCCTTAACAACTTAATCACCTGCATCATGACTGTGCCCTGCACTAAGTGTCTCCTTGTACTTTAGGGACACTCTCTCAGTACTCTATGGTACTACATGGTTTAACAGAGAAGAAGAATGTACCTGGAAAACATTCAAATATACCCAAATTTAGCATTGTTTATCCCTACGTAATGGAGTACTAGATGGCTGTCATTTCTTTTTTCTTTCTTTTTTTTTTTTTTTTGTGTGTGTGTATGTGTGTATGATAGCGTTCTATATCTTCCAAATTTTCTCCCACCAGTCATAACTATTAAAACTTTAGAGAAAATATATTAAAATAAATCTATGGAATTTGGAGTAAAATAGGCAAGATGTAGTTCAAATTATGGAGAAAGTAGCACAGAACTTGAATTTTTGCCTCTAGGGAGGTATTAGATTGAAACCCAAATTTTACTCCTCTTTTCTAAAGAGGACAATTTGTACTTATAAAGGAGAACATACAATTTGTTTAAGCTTCCTTTAACACACACACAAATGAAAATAAACATTTTCTTTAAGTTTGTCATAATGACACACGCGTTTTTTTGTCTTGTTTGTTTTGAGGGGTGGTGAACCACAATATCTTTAGTGAGTAGTCATATTCTCTTCTCAGGAAAGGAGAGGCAACCTGCTATCAGAATAGCTTCAGAAAACAACTTTGGTCTTGACTTATGAAGTGAAGACTCTTAGGTACCAAGCCTACCACACATTTTATCCTGCATCACAGCAGCCACTATGTGAATTGGTAATCTGCAAACCTTTCTTAGGTGGCAGTTCACCTGTCATCTTTGCTGGAAGCACTAGGACAAATTCAGCTCAGACTGAGAGCAAGTTGCAAATCTGAGAACAGGGGTGGCGTCCAGTGAGTGCACCGTTTATCCCCTGCAAGACCTCTGTGCAAGGCTGACTTGTGGCTGGCACTGGAGAACTTGCTCAGTCAACAGTTCTCTACATTGATAGAAAACTTTCCTTAAATGATAAGTGTATCTCACCATATCCAGATTATGCGAGCATTTTGGTTTGTGCTGAACATTTGCTTTCCTTACAGAAATCTGAAATGGTACATTCTAGGCAGAAGGTGCCTATGTGACTACGTCCCAATAAAAATCTTGGGTTCTGAGTATCTCGTGAGCTTCCCCAGAATACAGCTGTACACATATGTTGTCATGACTCATTGTGGGAGGAATGAAATGCATCCTGTGTGACTCCACCCGGAAAGGACTGTTGGAAGTTTGTTCCTGTTTTCCTCTGGACTTCATCCCATGTTCCTTTCCCTTTGTTGGTTTGCTTTGTATTTTTAAAAACTGTACTAAAGCTTAGCCATGTCTACAACTATTCCATGAGTTCTCTCAAACATATTATCAAGCCAAGGGATGGTCTTTGGAACCCTGACACAAAAATAAAGTTGGAAATAATACAAATGTCCTGGTAATGGGATATTGGCTAAGTAAATTTTAGTACATCATGCATTGTATTATTTTTCAACAACAAAAGTTATGCCGATGAGTATTTTACCATATGATTCTAAGATAAAAATAATAATCTTCTTTTAATTATAGACAAAATATTTTATAAACAAAAAGACCAAATAAAAATGTACCAAAATGTTAAAGGTGGTAGTTTTTGATTGGATCAAACTTTCTTCTATAATCTATTGTCTTCCTTTGGCTGATTTCATGGAATTGAAGAAACTTTAAGTACCCCTGTGCATATGCAGCCACCATTTGAGGGACATTAATATAATTATTTTTCCCCTACACCAGTGGCAATAGGTCCGATAGTTTATTTCTGAAATCAGACTTGCAGCCTGAGCTTCAGAGGATGAGATTAGGAAACAATCCCTGAGCCAAGCATGAGATCAGCACATGAGTTGGACATGGGAAGGTAGATATGTGGTTCATGTTTGGCTCCAACCCACCCAGTTTGGTCTCTACATCACACAGAAACAATCTGATAGAATCAATACTTATATTTTAAAATGTACATGTTAAAGGGAATTCATATGTGCTTTTTAAGAAACATAACTTGAACATTTGACTTCCCAGAAGTTCTTAATGAAGATGTGTTTGTTTTGTAATGTGAAAGAATGATTAAGCTTTAGAAAACAAAAACTATCTACAAAATGTTTACTTGCAAATCTCTGGTATTATATTTATGCAAAGTTATGAATGAGCTAGAATTATCCGGAATGAGCTGGTCTTTTTAGAAAACAAAAGTAAGAATCTAATCCCCTAAAAGATTGTTTGTTATTTCCATCTGTCTTTGATGATTTGCTTGCCAGAAGATTGAAATTCATTAATGTATCATTATCTTTACTAAAAGCTCATTAAAGCAATACATTTAAGAGAGAGACAGATATTGTAGTAAAAAAAACAAAAGATAACTACGGAACAGAATTTCAGCCCTGCTTATGTCTGTATGTTCATTCCAGTGTTTCACACTACTCTTTCTAACTCTCCTAGCTACAACTGAGAACTAGCTTGTTGCCTTACAAGGTATAGACTGTACATGATTGGTGGAAACTTAATTAAATTTCAGGCACAGTATTGTGTTGAATTAAATTAAAATTCTGTGTAAGTACTAAGAGGCTCATGAAGTCCAAGTCTATAAATTTATAGCAAATATCACACATAAATGTAACAAACAAGATTAGAGAAATGGGGTAGGCAAAAAACTTTCCCAGAGTTTATTATATAAACATTTACAATTATTGGGTTTAAGGATTAGGAAATTTCTACCTACCCTTTTCAGTCTTTTCATAAAATAGAAAGGAAAAATGAAATATAAATCACTATTCCTATTTGTTATAAATGCAGATAAAATACTTACGTCCTAAAAGAATAAATAGTGTACACATTAATTCTTTAGATGCTATCTATGAAGCTCAGATAGGCATGAGGATTCTGCTTCCATTATCACTAATAACTGAACATTGTACTAATAAAATATCTCACAGATGCTCTGTCTTCTACCTCCTACACACCAACAGATAAAATTCAACAAAATTTGGATCTTTAGAGAAACAGAATATGAATTATTTTGGTAGGAATTTTAAGAATAAGTGAGGATAATATCAAGTTTATTTCTCAAATCACCTTAGTAGTTTTACTAACTACATGTCCATATGTGAACATTTCCTCCAGTTAAACTGCTCTGCTTGTGAATAACCAAAAGGAACATGGTCCATCTCTACATATCTGTCTGTGACAAAACACATAAAACATCCTACCTGATCTCTACCTTCCCAAAGTACAGCCAACTTTCAAGCCAAACTAGCAACATCATCTTTTTTCTCCAATCATAAAAGCATATTGAAATTCAAAGAAAAGTGACTGCATGATTATAAAGATAACCCTGAATCCACGCTTAATTATCAAAAGAGTAAATAATTCTCAAAGCTTTTTTTTTCTTTTCAGTATTAAGAAAAACATACCTTTCAGTCTCTCACTGGTCATGATACACTAATATGAATGGACATGAAGGTTAAGAACTATTCATTTTCACCATGGGACAGAACATAAGTCATTGCCTTATATCATGAGTTGCCATTTCTTATATTCCAATTCAACCACAGACTATAGGTTCTTCATAAGGCACGCTAATGTTTAAAATGCACTTGTATGCCTATAGACCTAACTCAGTACTTTGTATGGTCAGTTTTCTTTGCCTTCAAAATTCAGATGACATTGTCACTACCAGTATTCTCTTATCAGATTTTTTTATCTTTTAAAAAAACAAAAGCAAAAAAAAAAACATTAAAAAGATAGAGCAATTCCATTTGTACCTAAAAAAGACCTCTATCAGATACAATAAAACAAAGATTTTTGAACAATTAGTGAATATTAGTTGATATTAATAATATACTATTATTTTAGATGAGATTTTAGTTTTACTTTATGAAGAAATTATTTGTCTCTTATAATACAAGTTGAAAAATATTTGTAGATGTATAGCAAGGAATTTTCTTCCAATAATCCAAGCCAAAAAGGAAACTGGGTAGCCAGGCATGGTGATGCACACTTGCAATCCCAGCATTTGGGAGGCTCAGACCGAAGGATTCGGGTTCGAGGCCAGCCTCAGCTACTTAGTGAGGCACTCCGCAACTTAGTGAGACCCTGTTTCAGAATAAAGAATAAAAAATAGAGCTGGGAGTATAGCTCAGAGGTAGAATGCCCCTGAATTCAATCCCCAATACCACACACACACACGCAAAAGGGAACTGGGTGGGTGTATGAATGAAAGAAATAAAACTGGCCATGAGTTCATAGTGGTCGAAGCTGGGTGATGAGAATGTGTGTATTTATTATTCTAGTTTCTTTACTTTCATGTATACTTAGATTTTCTATTAAAGTTTTTAAAATTTATTCCAAAAATTAATAAATTTTTCTAAAGCCAATAAATATTTCAATTAAACATATAATCATGAGAAAAAAAGAGATTCGATCCAAAGTAAAACATGAATAAATTTTCTATGTGGAAAAGTGTAATTTTTAAAAATCAGGGATAGAATTGCCTCTTTGGCCTCATCTCAGCCATTCCCCAAGCAGCATTCCAAGTTCTCAAAAGGTGGCTTTGATGACAATATGGTAAGGTCCCAGATAGGGCAGAGCATCAGAAATTGTTTATCTGTTATTGTTATCTTCTCTATTCTACTACTAATATAAGACAATAGATTTATATTGTTCACCAGTGTCTCAACAAGAAGTATATCTAGCTTATGTAGCTTATGTCCTTTCATATTACTGCCAAGAGATCATAAACTACTGTGGATAGTAAGCTATTAGAGTACAAATAATTTCAAATATTCAAATTTTAATTATGTATGCTCCTTTTTTTAAAATGGCCTCTCAGCAACTTAATTTATTTTGCATATTAAAATTTTTAAATTAACTTCTACATGTATCTTCTCATTTTTGTTTCATACCCTCTTATAAATAAATAAAATCAAGGATTACCTCTTCAATTTTAAAAATAAAAAGTGAAGCTCCAAATATATTGATAATATACTGAGATTCCAACTTTATTTTTAGACTTATAATTATTTGTTCCTTCAGTTATAGAGCAACAGTTATACAGATTTGTGTATTCTTTAAAACTAGAGCACATGATTCCAGAATTTCCAGAATTATTCTAGTAAAAAAAGAAAGAAGGTTCTGAGAAGTTGAGCCCAAAAGCCAAAGAATGGGAGATAGAAAATCAAACCCATTACATAAGCTTTAAAATACAGTATTAAGGAATATCATTTCAAACTCCTAAAAGATATGTAGAATTCTATTTTTACTTCAGAAATAGAAAGCTGCACAGTATTTACTTTTATATGCTTTTATTGGTGCATTATAATCTCACATCATAATGTAATTCGTGTTGACAGTGACATACATGCACACAGCACTTGATGTCTCCCTCCTCGCCTCCCCATTTCCCCCTTCCCAATACAGAGTACTGAGACTGATGTTGGTTTATTTACGTATGTACACATAGTCGATGGTAGTATTAAGGAACATCAGTCTTTCCCGTCCCTTAGATTGCTTCCCTGGCTATACTGAGTTTTTTCCTCCATTGTCTGGAATTCTTCTGGTATCCCAATTACTCTCCAGCTTGCATATATTAGAGAAAAACATATGACCCTTCACTTTCTGTGACCGGCTCATCTCACTTAAGATAATGTTCTCCAGGTCCTTCCATTTTCTTGAAAATGATATAATTTTGTTCTTTTTTTATTGCTGAGTATAAGTCCATTGTGTGTATTTCCCATAATTTTGTAATTCATTCATCTGTTGATAAACACCTAGGTTGGTTCCATAATTTGGCTATTATGAATTGTGCTGCTATGAACATAGGTATGCATATATTACTGTAGTTCTCTGATTTCAGCCCCTTTGGAAAGATAGCCAGGAGTGGTATAGGCAGATCATATGGTAGATCCATTCCCAGTTTTCTGAGGAATCTCCACACTGATCTCCATAGCAACTGAACTAATCTGCAACAGTGTAGAAGAGTTCCTATTTCCCCACATCCTCACCAGCATTTGTTTTCTGACTTCTGGATGATTGTCATTCTGATTAAGGTTAGATGGATTCTCAGTGTAGTTCATCTCCATCTCCATGATTGCTAATGATGTTGAACATTTTTTCATGTACCTTTTTGCCATTTGTATCTCTTCTTTTGTGAAGTGTCTATTCAATTCAGTTGCCCATTTCTTGGGTGAGTTTTTTTTTTTTTTTTTTTTTTTTTTTTTTTTTTTTTTTTTTTTTTTTTTTTTTTTTTTTTTTTTTTTTTTTTTTTTTTTTTTTTTTTTTTTTTTTTTTTTTTTTTTTTTTTTTTTTTTTTTTTTT
>PVLC010006227.1:0-12776 GCA_004027655.1 Graphiurus murinus | reverse complement strand
CTTCTCACATTCCATAGACTTTCTCTCTAGATTCTTGATGGTTTCCTTTGATGTGCAGAAACTTCTTAATTTAATGCCATCCCAACTTATTAATTCTTGTTTTAATTTCCTGAGCTTTGGAGGTCTTGCTGAGGAAGTTTCTAGCTGTGTCTGTATGTTGGAGTGTTGAACCTCTGCTTTCTACTGGGTTTATGCCCTTTTTAATTGGGTTGTTTCATTGTCAAAGAGCTCTTTAAATACTAAGTATCCATCAGTCACAAAAAATAAAGAAATAGAAAGCTACAAAAGAACAGCTTTTCCACAATAACAATTAAAATAAGCCTGATGGTCTATTAAACAGAGAGCTACAGTCAGTCACAAGGCAACCTGATGAACTGCTGCTATATATGGTTGACAATCTCCCCTAAAGAGAGAGGAGAGAAGTCAAAACGATCTCACATTGGGCAGACCACAGAAGAAGAGATGGTCACTATACAGAAAGGCAAGAAGAAAACAGCTAAAACCTGAAATCTATGAGGTCATTTGTGAGCAACTTTGTACTACAGAATCCTCAGCAACCCCATACAGAAGGAGCATCTTCACTCACTCTCGGTCTTATCTAGGGCTTCCACTGAGTGCAGAGAAGAAAGGCTGGCAGCAGGACCAGATAGAGACAACTTATATGATGAAGGTAGATCCTACCTTGGTTTTTGAGGTGGAAAATAAGGACCTAGAAAAGTCTATCTCCAATACAGACACTGTAAAAGTACAAGGTTGTGGTTGTCTGCATCAGAAAGCCACTGATGGCCCTGCCCCTACACAGATAGCAGGCATCTGTCTGCTGCTAGGGGAGAGACATGAAACCCAGCTCAGTTTACTGAGCTATTATAAACCTGATAGAGAAGCTAGACAAGACAGTTACAATAAAGGAAAATTATAGATCAATGATCTTGAGAACATAAATATAAAAGTCCCAAAACAAAGTCTAGCAAAACAGAACTATCCATGTGTGAAAAGTATAATATATCATGATCATTGGGTATAGGCCAAGATTGCATGAGTGGTTCTCATATGAAAATTAATCAGAATAATTTGCTATAGTAATAAGCTATAAGGGAAAAGTCAAATAACCTTTTAAATAGATGAATAAAAATATTTTAATAGATGCATAAAAGTGTGTAAAATTTACAAATGCTGTATATTTACAATTTCTAAAAATATTTTTTCAACAGAGAATAAAAGGAAACGTCCTTTTCCTGACAAGAAAGTGGCTGCACCTATGTTTGGGGCATAAATGCTGACTATTGTTTTTCACTCTTGCTGAATTGTTACTTTTACCAGTAAAATGACCTGTTTTTTCTCTTTTGATAAGTTTAGGCTTGAAGTCTAATTTGTCTGATATCATAGTTGCGACTCCTGATGTCTTTGAGTTCCACTGGCATAGATTACCTTGCTCTACCCCTTCACCTTTAGTTTGTGGGAATCTTTGCTTATAAGGTGTGTTTCTTGCAGGCAGCATATAGATGGATTCTGGGTTTTGATCCATTTTGCCACCTTGTGCCTTTTTATTGGGGAATTGATGCCATTTATATTCAGTGTGAGTATTGAGAGATGATTTTTAATTCCTGACATTTTGAGTTTTGACTTCTGTTTGCAGTAGTGTTTGTTCTTCTTTGCTTAGTTGCTTCCTGGAAATTATTGTTTCTCTGGTTCTGACGTTTACTTGTTAGTTCTTCTTTGTAGTTAATCTCTTTGAGTATTTTCTCTAGGGCTGGTTTGGAAGACATAAATTCTTTCAGCTTCTGTTTGTCATGGGAGATTTTTATTTCTTCGTCGATTTTGAGAGATAGTTTTGCTGGATAGAAGAATCTTGGCTCAAGTTGTTTTCTTTCAGAGTTTGGAATATGTTGCTCCAGTCCCTCCTAGCTTTCATGACTTGGTTTGGGAGGTATGGAGTGATTCTAATTGGTTTGCCCCTAAATGTCACTTGGTCTTTTACTTTCATCACCTTTAAGATTCTCTCCTTGGCCTCTACATTAGTCGATTTTATTATTATGTGGTATGGTGAACCTTTTCTTTGATCTTGTCTAAAGGGGGTTCTATATGTATCCTGTACCCATATGACATTGACTTTTCCCATGTTTGGAAAATTTTCTGATATTACTTCTTTGAAAAGATGGTTGATCCCATTGGTTTCAACTTCTAATCTCTCCTCTCTGCCTATTATTCTTAGGTTAATTCTTTTCAAATTGGCCCAGATCTTGTCAATGTCCAATTCATGCTGTTGAGAGCTACAAAAAGTAGATACTACAACAACAAAAAAGAAAATGCTACAAAAAGATACTATAAAAATACTACAAAAAGAAATACTACAAAAATAGAAAAAAATATGTACAAAGTCACAATCATTCTTGTCATCAAATATTTAATGTCTTGCCTAAGATTTAAAGCAAAACAGGATGTCTATCATTGCTTCTATTCAGCATTCTGGTAGAGTTCCTAATCAGTTCAATAAAACTAAACAAAACAACAAAAAAAGATAAAAGGCAAAATTAAGAAAGAAAAAATTATCTTTTCATAGATGACATAACTGTATATAGAAAAATTCTAATTAATCTACAAGAAAATTAACAGAACTAGAAAGTGAATTTAGTGGTTTTACACGTATAAAGTTGATTAAAAAGTAAATTATATTCTATTTGGTAGCATAAATTAGAAAAAGTAATTAAAATTCAATATCAATTGTAATAGTTTCAATACTTCAAAGTAGTAAAGATAAACCTAAGAAATAGCATGTAGTAACTTTATAATCAAAATATTGCTTAGAGATTAAAGGAGACCTAAATAAAGATATACTATGCTCATGAATTGAAGACTTAATTTTAAGATTGCTATTCTGCATCCCTCATTTGATATATAAATTCAAAGGAATACCAATTAAAATCACAGCAGGCTTTTTTTCCCTGGAAATTGACAAGATAACTTAAAAAATTTACTTCACAAAGTAAAAGAAACAAAAAGAGTTAACATTCTAAAAACAGAACAAAATTAGAAGATATACATGACATGACTTCAAGATTTACTATAAAGCAGCAGTGGATATAATGTGGTGTTAGCACAATGATATACAAATAGACCAAGAGGAAAAACAGAGTCTTGAATTAGACTTGCACATATAATATCAATGTAAAAATACTAAAGCCATTCAACGGGGAAGGAAAAATCTCTTCAACAAATTGTATCATCATAAATTGTATACAAAAATAAATTTCAGATGGATAAGAAGGAGAACTGTGAAAGTTAAAGCAATATAGGTACCAGGAAAAAATAAAAAAGGTCTTCAAAACTTGAGACCAGCAAAGATTTTCATCAAAGAAAGAGGAAGCACAAGTCATAAAATAAAAAAGTAAAAAATTGGGCTTCATCAAAAATAATAACTTCTGCTTATAAGAAAGGACAAGTAAAAAGTAGGCAAGCTATAGTCCAGGAGAAAATATGACATGATAAAGGACTTAAATTTAGAATATATATAGACTTCTCTAACTCAATAACAAAATGAACTATTCAATTTTTAAAAATAGGCAAAGGACAGAGATACTTTACAAAATAAGATGAAGAAATGAAAAATATACATATGAGAACTGGCCAGCATCATTAGACATCCATCAGGCAGGAAACACCAAAAGAAGAGATAGCTCAACTCAGATACACCAACTGAAATATCTAAAATGAAAACTATTGACAACATAGAATGTTGAAGAGGATGCGCAGTATTTGAAGTACTCATAGATGGTAGATAAAATTGTAAATTGATACCACCACATTGGAAAACTCATTTAAGTAGTTAAACATACATCCAAGGTATGATCCAACAATGTCACCTGAAGGTATTAATCTGAGAAAAATAACAATATATTCCCATACAAATGTTTGGACATAAGTGATAATGAAAACTTTGTTCGTTTGTTTGTATGTTTTGCAGTAATGGGGACTGAACCCAGGGGCATTCTACCTCTGAACTACACTGCCAGACCTATTTTTTATTCTTTATTTTGAAACATGGTCTCATTAAGTTGCGGAGTGCCTCACTAAGAAGCTGAGACTAGTCGGGAACCTGTGATTCTCCTGTCAGCCTCCCAAGAACTGGTTTTACACGTATGTCCACCATACCCAGCTTAAAGCTTTATTTATAATAGCTAAAAAAAGAAAACAATACAGCTGTCCACCAATAGATGAGTAGACTGATACACTGGTATGTTCAAACAGAATACTCCTCAGCAACAAAGAGGCTGGATTACTAATACCTAGAAAAACATGGATAAATTTGAAAGCGTTGTGCCTAATTAAAGCAGGCAGACAGAAAAACATTCAAAGTACATGATTCCATTCATAATAAACTCCAAAATTTGCAACTATTACAGTGTACAAACTCAATTAGCTATGATGATGGAAATCAGATTACTATTTACTTCTGCTTATGGACGGTAGTAAATTGCATTGGGAAGGGGCACAGGGGAACTTTCTCAGGTAACAGAAATGTTATTTTTCTTGATATTTATTTACCAAAACTCCCTCAATGGTTTATTTGAGATGTGAACATTTCAATGTTTTAATTAATATCAATTATATTTCAATGAACAAATAAAGGCAAGTTAAATATTCTGCTTATTTTCTATTAGTATCTTTACATAGGTGATTTCTATTATTCATGTTGTGGTGCCAAATCAAATTTGAGGCATCTTCCTGGAAGGTTAAAAACTCCTCCCAAATATTTTAAAGATACTTTCATAACCAAAAGTTCACTTTTATAATAAATATTTCACAAAATAAATTAGAACATTTAAAAATATAAGTAGCCAAGTAGATTTTAAGAAAAGAACCTTTTATTCCTTCACTGACAAATGTACTAAGTTTAGAACTATTTTTTTAAATATTGCATTCTGGTAGTTTTCCAAATAACTGTTAAAGAAAATCAGAATTCCCATAGTTGTTTTAGATTTATTAGTATGAGACTTTAACTTCAGAAATGTAGAACAATAATATTAAATAATTCAAACATTTCAGTATTCAATTAAAACAGAGGATTTCTAAGCATTCAATGTTCTGTCCCCAAAATAGTAATTAATCAAATTTAGTAAGTACTTCACACTTATTAATTTCCATATTAATGACTTCACCTAGTTCTTACCATGAGAAGTAGATGAAAGAGGGATTTCCTCCCCCATTTTAATAAGATAAAATTATTGTCTTCTTTTCTGTTATATCTTACTTATCTTTCCTGATACAAAGGCAATTTAATGGAACAAAAATATATTAAAAGTTTTTAAACAACCAGTTAACATCCTTAATGTACACTTCAGAAAGTATTCATTCTTAAAACTCAAATGTCAACCTAAATCTGGCAAAAAGAAATCAATGGAAAAATAGGAAAGAATTCTAACTAAAAGGAATAAAAGAAGACAACTATAATGTTATTTAGCCACTTTACTTAGTGTTTTTCTCTACACCTATTTAATAATTCTAATTGAAGTTGTTTTTAAAAGACCAGTAATATAACCATGCACAAAATCCTTATCTATTTTTAATTATGTGCAATTTCAGAAACACTAAAAATTGAAAAAAAATATGAATACCATTTTAAAAATTCATGCTGTAGATTAATAATGGAAAAACACTTGTTCACATAGAATTAGGTGAAAATAATTAAGGGACATTTAAGATCATGAAAAAAAGAATATTTTTTAAAGTCTGTGTGCTTACTCTATTTTTTGGAAGAAGGAAACAAATATCCTCATTTTTAAACCACAACAAGAGAAAAAGAATTAGTCAATTAAATATTTTTTCAGTATATTTTCTTACCAAAATTTTCCCTACAGAAGAATTGAAGGCAAAAATTAGAAAACCAGAATAAAGTAATTATCCTTACTTCCATGCTCTGGGTTTGTTTCAACTTCTTAAGTCATATAAGCTTATTAAGTGTTATATGACATACTTGTAATTTACAATGGTCATGAATTATTAATTCCAATTTTTAAAAGTTATGCTGGAGAAATTACCTGGGATATAAAAAGCATTATAAATCTGTTCAGGAAACTGCCTTTTTAAAAAAGCAAACTAAGAGCCAGGCATGGTGGTGCATGCCTGTAATCCCAGTATTTGGGAGGCTGACACAGAAAGATCTCAGTTTCAAAACCAGCCTCTGCGAGTTAGCAAGGCTCTCAGCAACTTAGTGTGATTGTTTCAAAATAAAAATAAATAGGGATCAGGGTGTAGTTTGAAGGTAGAATGCCCTTGGGCTCAAACCTTAGTACAAAAAGAAAAGTTTTAAAAAAAGCAAATTAAGGCTGTTTGTGGTGGTGGCTCATCCTTTATCCCAATACCTGGAAACCTAGGACAGGAGAATCACAGGTTTGAGGCCAGCCTCCATAACTTAGTGAAAACCAGCAACTTTGTGGTGCCCTCAGAAGTTTAGTGAGACGCTGTTTCAAAATAAAATAGGGCTGGTATGGCTCAGAGGTAGAACATGCCTGGGTTCAATCCCCAGTACCATATAATTTTTTTTTCAAAAAAGCAAATGAAGGAATAAAATTCTTGCTTTTTATATTCTGAAAATTGGTTCAAAGTCACTATAAATAAATTAACCAATTAAATAAACTAATATTTTGTATGTCTGGAGACAAAGTCAAATCCTCAGTATGTATACAAAGAAGAAATATTCCAGACAGTGAATGAAGATGGAGAAAAAATCCCTTAGAAAATGCTTGCACTGAGATTCACTTTATAGGACTGATAGCATAGTAATTAGTATGATATTTAATATATGACCCTTTGAAGAACTGCTAAGCCCCAATAAACCTTCAAGTCAAACCACTTTGGATTTTTTTAAAGCAATAGAATTATATATTTTGCCAGAGCAGTTTCACTACCTCATGTTTAAAGATTCATATGTATGAAATGCTGGAAAGAAACATCACTTATATACATCCACTTCTATTTCCCAGTGGTCAGAGCTTAACACAAACTGATAAAAATGAGGGGTCATAAAATAGGAAATCCATTTTCCTACCCATTGGTGTGTAATTGAATACATCCTTTGAATAGTTGCCATAAATTAATTCTGACTTAAAAGCAATGAAATATTTTACCTCTTGCAAAGCAGTCAGGAATGGCAAAATGTATTTTCCCCCTTCAGCAAAGAAGGAATATTCTGTGATCTCAACTGTTATTGCCATCATCTGTCTAAACTATAAGCTCATCTCATGGACCAAGCAGGAAAATCTAGAGCTCCTTCAAAACTCAACCATCCATTGGTGGAAAGTACATTTTACAACACTAGAATATTGTTCCAGAATATTAAATTCAAACAATGACTGACTTTGGCTTCCCTATGAGTTAGGACACAATAATGAATAGTTCTTCTCAGAAATGAGATAGATTAAAAAACATACTTAGGGACACAGCATGTTTACTGTTTCATAAAATTTGTATTACTCTTTGCCATGTGTATTAAAGAGAGAAAACACATCAGATACTTATTTTTAATTTGGAATAATGAATATAATTGTAACTTCGCAGAACTCACACATAACATAGTGTTTATGTTCTAAGACATTACTGCTCAGTAAGGATCTTTAGTCTGCAGATCAGTGCTTATCTTTTTCTACTTTTAAAAAAAATATTTTTTAAAAATAAAAATGTTATTTACCACAGCTACACTAGATCAAGCAAGCAATACTCAGCTAACTATACAAATAATAACATAGCATGGTTTTCTTCAAGCCAAACTACAACACCTAGCATTTCAGTTCAATGCATGGATTTATTGTCTACAACCTCAGCAGGTGTTTAGTTCATATTTACTAGGTACAGCTAAATACTAAATGTTTACTATGCATCAGGCACAAGTTAAATGTTGAGAAAACAAGATGAACAAGAAATAGGCCCAGGTTTTGAAAAGATCACAGTCTGATGGGAGAAAAGTAAATGAAAGAAATTCACTACTACTTTGTGGTAAATGTTATAATAGATCTCTATGGGAGATTTACTTAGAGACAATGCAACACCACTGGAGGTAGTCCAAGGATGGTGTCATGGTGATAAGACATTTAAGCTGGATATCGAGTACATCTAGCAGGGTATAGGAGCATTTTTGTCCCTCAGAGAAGGACAGCAGCAATAAAAATGAGGAGTTAGGGCTTTGAGTCTCCAGAGGAGTCACATCTTCTTTTGAGAGCTCTATGATTTAAGTACAGAGCACTATTTGTCCAGACAGGAAGTTCTAAATGAGAGAACTAATTTTATATAGTTTGGGTCTTGAATGTGCCCCTCAGACCCATTATGTTCAGGGCTTGGGACCCAGGGTGGTACTCTTGGGAGGTGGTGGACCTCTAGGAGGTGGGGCCTATGGGGAGAAAGTAAGGTAATTGGGGGCACGCCCTTGAAGGGGACATTAGAACCCCACCGCCTTCCTTCTAGTCATTTGCTTCTTTGCCACGAAATTAGTGGTTTTGCTTTTCCACATATTCCTGCCATGATGCGCTGCTTTACCACAAGCCAAAAATCATGGGGCAAACTCAAGAACCAAAACCTCCAACAATGAGGGCTAAAAATAAATCTTTTCCTTTATAAGTTGATTATCTCATTTATTTTTGTTATAGTGATGGAAAGCTGACTGATCTACCAGTCAAAATCCAGAAGTTGCCCATGACATCCAGAGAGGCTGGACACGCAGGACAGAACTGGGCAGTCAGGAGCTTCTCACAAAGAACTGTTTAATACTGTGGCCTTTTCTAGATGCTATAAATACAAACTTCATATAAATCTCTCCAATGAATTA
Source organism: Graphiurus murinus (assembly GCA_004027655.1). NCBI lineage: Eukaryota > Metazoa > Chordata > Mammalia > Rodentia > Gliridae > Graphiurus > Graphiurus murinus. The sequence continues at coordinate 3,961 of PVLC010006227.1, read as the reverse complement.
GCCTTGGATCTTGCTATAAATGCTCATTTAATGACTATGACTTTTTTATTGTTGACATGTTTCCTATCATAATTTTACAGTAACTGATGAGACATTCGGGCTTTTTCAATTGCCTCTCCAGTGGTGACGTGATCTGTACAGATGCAAAGCAACCAACCATCCCAGTTTGCCTGAGACTGCCTTGGATTGAGCACTGAATGTCAAGCCTCTGAGGAAACCTCTCAGTCCAGGACAAGCAAATAGTAGGCCATTTAGTAGCAGAAACATCCCACTAGGATCCTTGCTTTCTAATTAAAGAAATTTCCTCCCCCAAGAACTAACCACTTTCCTGACTCTTGGAAATATTATTGTCTTTTTATATAAATTTTCCAATGGAGCTAAACTATAAAGCTCAGTTTTATCTTTAATTTAAACTTGAACTACCAGAATACTTCTGTCTTCTGCCTTAATTGGTTAACAGCATATTTATAAAACTGATCCATATTGTTGAATATAGATATAGATTATACACATTTTTGCTATATACTCTGCACTTAGATGAATGTACTAAAATTTATTTATGCACTGTACTGTTTGTTATCTGAATTGTTTTCAGTTTGAGGTTATTAGAAACTACGCTGCTATAAACATTCTTGTTCATCCTCATGCACATGGGCAAGAGGCTCTCCAGGGCTTTGCTAGTGAAAGTGTGGTGCATGGATTAGCAGAATCCTCAATATGAAAGTGCTTCGTAGAACTGCATACTCAGACCCAAACCAAGACCTACTGAACAAGAATTTCCATTTTAGCAATATTCATTTGCACATTAAAGTCTATGTGAATAATATCTGCAGTAAAGTATAAAAAGCACTACTCTATAGTATAAGCTGAAGAGTGCAATCTCAGAAATGAAAGCTCAGCTGGTACCAGCAGCATATGAGAGTCCCCAGCCTTCCACATCCTTATCAACACTTTGCACTATCATTTGTTTTGAAAACTTTCTATTATTTTTAATGCTGTATTATTTTGACAGTTATATAGTTGTAGAAGCAAAGTTCAAATATTTTAAATGCATACTTAAAAACTATCTCTTTCATGAATACAATGAATGTCCTACAATACTTTAATTTATAAATGAATTTATAGGCAATAGATTATAATCACTATTTAATATTTTAAGTGTAACCACAGACCCATTAGACATCATTATTACTATTACATATCATCAGTTTGTTTTACTTTCCCATAGATATTTATGGCTTTTTACATTTGTATTTTCCCTTACATTTCAGTCCCTCTTCTAAGATCACTTTCTTTGTATTGCAGTATGTCTTTAGCATTTCCTTCATAAGAGTCTCAGAAGGAGGGAGGGAGAGGGAGTGGGGAGAGAATTGAGGAAAGGTTAAATGAGAAATGTGTGCATGTATGCCTTTACCAGCTTGTACCTAACAAAGATGTATGATTACAATGCACCAATAAATTATATATATATATATATATATATATATGTAAAATTATATATATATGTAAAATAAAAAAGAAGAGTATATTGGTCATCAACACTCTCAAATTTTATTTATCTAATTATGTCTTTAACTTCCTGAAAGATGTTTGCCATGCCTACAGAGTTTTAGATTGATAGCTATGTTTATTAAGCACATGGAAGTAATTATTCCACTATCTTCAGATTTGCATTATTACTGTTAAGAAATCAGTTATCTTAACCTTACTTTGGAAAGTGCTCTCCCTCTCTCTCTCTCCCTCCCTCCCTCCTTCCCTCTCTCACTTTTATAAATGGTTATCTTCTCTGACTTTGAATTGTGTATTTCTTTTTATTACTGCAATTTTGGAATCATTGGGTCTCTTGAATCTAACTGATGTCTTTCATCTGTTCTGAGCTCAGTCATCATCTTTTTAGATATTGCCTCTGGCACATCCACAAGAGGAGATACTCTCTTCCTCTTAGATTCTGATCATAGCTATGCTAGATCTAGTCATAGTTTTTCATAGTAGCACTCTAATTTTCTGTTCTGTGTTTTCCTACTCATCATTCTGGGTTGCATTCTAGATAATTTCTTCTAACCTTTCTATCAATTCACTAGTTATCTCTTCTGCATCCAATATGCTCCTCAATACATCTGCAGACAATAGAGTTACAATTTTTAATTTCTGGAAGTTCAGTGGTTCTAGTTCAAATTCATGTCACTTTTTTATTATTTCTACTCTTCTCTGTGGATATTTCCAAGTACTCATTTATTTCTGGAAGTGTAATAGTGTAAATATCTAAATCTGAGGGTTGCAATATCTGAGTCTGATTGGGGTCGTTAGTACTCTATGTCCCCACCTGGTTCTAGTACCTTCTGCATTGTTTCCTTGTGTGTTACCTATCATGGACTCACTTGTCACCAGCCTTAAAAATAATCTGTGGAAGTTCTTATGGGGTTCACATTTCCTTCTGCCAGCATTCAGAAGCATTTACGGTTGGAAGTCATCTTTAAGTCATAATTTAAGGTTCTCTGACCAAACGAGGCTGACTACAAGATACAAATCCATGCAAAACACCGTATGTGGTCACAATTCCTCAGGGATTTTTTTTCCTCTATGTTGCCTCTTCAAACAAACAGTTTCTGTCATCTGATACAGAAGGGATAAGTTTCATTCTTGCTTATTTTCACCCTGCCTCAATGTAGGGAGGGTCTTTCATAAAATGGACAGGCCCTAATCCTATTCTCCTTGCCCACATGTTTGTATGCCCAAAATGTACAGTATCAGCAATGACTTTGTGCCATAAATAGTTAGGTTAAGATTCTGCTTCCCACACTGGATATGGTGGCCAGCCAAAAGTTGACCTGTGAAGTTCCCCACTGTCATTTTAGTTGTTCAGTGATCTTAAAGATAATTTTCTAAACAACTTATCTTACATTTTTCTTATTTTAGAAGGATAATTTCCATAAATAACATTTCCCTCATTAAACAAAAGAAATGCCCCATCAGAATTGTCAGATTACAGGGCGACGGAGTGAGACACGTCTCAAGAGCCGCTGTGAGCTCGATTCAAATCAGTCGTGGATCCAGCTTTTTGAACAAAGGAAAAAAGCAACAAAAAGGTGAAAAACACTGCGAAAACTGGAATACAGCTGAGCAGAACCCAGAAGGCCGACCAGGGAGAGCAAAGAAGCCCGTCTCCGCGGCCCCGGCGCCACGCCGCCAGGCAGAAGCCGCCATTGAGCCGGCCCCCCGGCGTGGAGTCTACTAAGAAAGAAATATACAACAACCCTCTGCACCCCACCGGCCAGAGCTGAAGTGAGCGACTCCTGAACTCCTCATCCTAGCCAGGCGGCATTTCGAGGCACCTTCGACAGAGACCAGAACACGGGGTACGACCAGCTTAAGCCCGCGCAGGCCCATCCCAGCTCACCTCTCCTCACGGAGCCGGAGCAGAGATAACTGCACCCCAGGGCTTGGGTCAGGACTGCCGCAGGAACAGCTTCTCGACGGAAGTGGGGGGAAGCAAATCGGCCCAAGTGTGAGTGGGGAAATGGGCAGCTGGCTGGAGTCTGAGGAGCAGACCAGGGAGAGCCGGGGAGTCGGCGCGTGCGCAGCAGTAGCAGCCGCCATCTTGTCGGCCGCCCACAGCAGCAGAAATCTGCCCAAAAGACCTGCAGAGGCCAAACCAGGTCTGTTCTTAAAAACTTGCAGGGATTTTTATCTTGCTACTTGCTGACGTTGCTGTTTTCTGGGGTTTTTTGCTTTGTTTTGTTCCGTTTTTACTCTGTTTTCACCTTGCATTGCTACAATTTATGTATGTTTGTTCGGAGGATTGGTAGCCTTTCAGCTTTTGCTAGATCCTAGAAGTCAACACCTGAAACCCACCAAAGACACCAATAGAGCAGGCAGAAGAAATTCCAGAGTAATTGCAACTCAGTACAAGATACCATTCACAGAGAGAAAATAAAAATAAGAAACCTACAAATTCAGGGAA
>PVLC010006226.1:0-70833 GCA_004027655.1 Graphiurus murinus | reverse complement strand
TATCTATGTTTATAGCTGCACAATTCACAATAGCCAAACTATGGAAGCAGCCAAGATGTCCATCAACAGATGAATGGATTACAAAACTATGGGATATGTACACAATGGAATTTTACTCAGCCATAAAGAAGAACAAAATCATGTTCTTTGCAGGGAAATGGATGCAACTGGAAAACATTATGTTAAGTGAGATTAGCCATTCACAAAGAGTAAGGAAGCATATGTTCTCCCTAATATGCAGATGCTAGGGAGAAGATGGGATATAAGAAGGTCTTCAGATGGAAAAGGAGAGACCCTTGATAAACAAAGAAGTTGATTTAACTGAAGGGGATTGACGGGGGGCGGGGACACCCTAATGCACATCAAGGTTACTCACTAAATTGAACTTGAGAGGGTGTGAAGGCGAGGGAGCGGGGTGGGAATTGGGGGAAGGGGTCAAATAAGAAATGTGGGCACATATGTCATATGTCATTATCAATTTGTACCTAACAAAGATGTCTGCTTACAATGTATAAAACAAACAAACAAACAAACAAACAAACAAAAAAAGGCTCTGGGGTCCCAGAGTCAGAGTAACTTTTTAAAGGTACCTAATAGCCCACCAAGAGTAGAAGTCACATTGGGAGAATTTGCTTTCTACTCTAAAGCTAGATGATAATTGTCTTCAGTTTTAAAATTCCTTAAAATAGTATGACTTTTACTTCTATTAACAGGAAAATTTAACATATTCTTATGATTGTATGCTATTTAATTGTTAATTATATCATTATTTTATTATCCAGAAATGAGAAATACTTGGTATACTTTAACATTTTTTAATTCCAGAGGGAAAAGAAATTGGATTGTTATAGTTTTTCAATAAAAAGAAATAAAATACTTTACGCTAGCCCATTCTTTGCCTTAGAATCTTTTCTTGGGAAGTACAGCATATTAAAGTAATTGTGTAATTAGGAATAAATGGCTTATAAGTGCGATACCTTATTTTGTTCTCAAAAGGTGTTTAAGGGTCCTGTATTCCTTTTTAAATGTATTCAATTTGAGCATAAAAGGAAATGAGGACTATACTGATCTCCATAGTGGTGGTTCTGGTTCACAGTCCCACTCATAGTGTATACGTTCCTTTTTCCCAGAATCCTTGCCAGTATTTATTATTTGTATTCTTGAAAATTACCATTCTAACTGGAGTGGGATGAAATCTCTGTAGTTTTGAATTGCATTTGCTAAAGGTCGCTGAAGATGTTGAACACTTTTTCATGTAAGGAAAAATAAAGAAATGAATATAATTTTGGAAAAATTGCACTAAATAAATTTGGTGAGCAAGATTTTCCCATTAGCATGGTCCTCTCATCTCCACTCACCCTCTCCACTGGCCCAAATTCAACACTTTCAGAAACTATGCAGAGACCCCACAGACTCAAGCCTGGCACTGGCTAGTCCACTTTGGTTACTGTCATTAGTTTTTCTTCTTCTGAGCAGATCATGGAAGGACTGGAGACAACATTAGATGAACATAGATGTGTTTTTCTTTTTTTCTTTATTATTGCTTCAGCTTAGAAGCTGAATTTTATTATTTATTATTTGCTGTCATTTTATTATTATGTCAACAGCAGTCTCATTGCTACAGTACACTGTCACCTCTTGCACTTTGCTAAATAAATTAGCATCCCATTCTGACTAACTCATGTGGTAGAAAGCATTTACTTTACATGCCAAAGAAGGGGAGAAGAGAGATGGGATGCAGAGATTAGGGAGAGGTGGGGACAGCAATTACAACCTACCAGGTAAGAGTGCCAGGATTTCATTTTGCATTTTAAAGCAAGAACTGGTTGATAAGAACAAAGTCATCAGATGGGAAAGCCTCTTTATACTTTTGCTTTCTTTTGCAGAACTACCTATGATGGAACTCAGGAGTGCTCTACTAGTAATCTATATCCCCGGGCATTGATTGATTGATTGATTGATTGATTGATTGATTGATTGATGTTGTTGTTGTTGTTGTTGTGAGACAGAGTCTCACTAAGTTACTCAACCTGGCCTTGAACTTAAGATTCTTCTGCCTTAGCTTCTGAAGAAGCTGTGATTGGAGGCACGTGCCAACACACCTGGCTCTCTTTATGTTTTTATGAGGGTGCGGACTTTCATAGTTGACTCTAGTAAGGTCGTGCAGCATAGGAGAACAGTAGCTATACCCACTTGCCAAAGTGATCCTTGGGAACACTCTTCAGTGTGCCTGCCAGTTTTTATATCTGAAAAAAAAAAGGAGCATTGTCCCTGATGGATCCATCATTCCCAGGAGTATAGGGATGGGAAAATGACATAAAAGATATGAATGCACTTAGAACATAAATGTGGTATATAAATGCCAGAGATTCTTAGGTTTTATTACAGAGATCCATCTAGTCCTGCCACATTACGACAGCATATGCCCTATTAGCTACATGCATTATAATAATCTATTATTGGCAGAACCAGCCTTGGGTGAAAACAGCTCACCTTGATCATTAGAATAGAAATCTGCTGGAGATATGATAGATGAAGTATGGCTATAAAGAAAGAAGACTGGTTAGTGTGTGCTACCTGTTGGAACTTGTTTTGGTTCTGTCTGAACCCTGTGAATTCTTCCAAAAGAACCTGTGCCTAAATGAGGGTAGCTCAGCCTTACTGGACAGAATATTAGACTTGATGGACAATGTCTTGGTGTCTAGACCAAGCTAAGCTTACTAATTGGGTGAGAGTTTTCTGTAAAAGTATTATCTAGAGTAATTTTAATAGAGTTGAATATATCATAAGTGAATTGTTGAGTTATATTGATGGATGCTGGGCTCTTTAAATGCCGAATTACTGGAAACAATTTGAAGTTAGAGTGGCAAATAAACAGAAATTTGGACCCAAATGGAATACGGATCCCTTTTCTTTCCCATTTACACATTCATAGAATACAAATACTAAACACTTTAGAGGGGAAAAACGTTTCTTCTTAGGGTTTGGATTTCCGTAGAGGAGAATGTAATAGCCTCTTGAAGTGGCTGTAACACATTACCACAAATTGGTGGCTTAAGACAATAGGAATTTATTCTCCAGCAATTTTGGAGACCAGAAGTCTGAAGTCAAGGTGTTGACAGGGTCACACTTCCTCTTTCCAGAGGTTCCGGGGAGAACTCATTCCTGCCTCTTCTAATTTCTGTTGGCTGTGGCAGCCTTGAATTGTGGCCCTACCACTCCAATTTTAAAGCCACCATCTTTAAATCTCTCAGTTTATTCACTACATTTACCTGGTCTTCTATGTGTGTTAAATCTCTCTCCAGCCCTCTTCCACATGTGATTGCATTTAGGATCTATCCTGTTAGTCCAGGATAATTTTCCCAATTTGAAATCCAGAATTTAATCACATCTGAAAAGATGCTTTCTTCATGTAAGGTACATTTACAGATTTGGGGGAGCCATCTTTCTGTTCACCAGTAAGTGGACAGAAGCCAATAGTCAAATAGATGGTGCTGAAGGCTGGAGAAGGGTAGGAGGGATATATGTATTATAGTGGCTTGGAGCTCCTGTTTCAAATGTGGCATCAGAAGAAGTCTCACTAAAAAGCTGATGGAAGCAATGGTCCAAAGGAAGAGAGTAGTCTTGTCAGATTGTTGGAGAAAGCAACTACTACTCCCCTCACTGTAGAATCTTTCCTTAAACAACCTATATAAGCATCTAGTCTGTAAGGTACATCTTTCACTGGAATGGTAAAACCCTTAAACTCTTCTTTGTAGGTTTTATCCCAATAAAGCCTGTTCAGCCATTAAAACAAAACAAAAACAAAAACAAACAGGAGAAAGCACCAAAAGGTGCTTCACATTACTAAAAGCATTTTGACCTCACTTGGAGGTTTCCTATAAGCATGACTCCTGATTAACCAGATCAAACATTTTCTGACATATTGATAGACTACTGGTCCTCATTTCTTAATCAGACAATATTCCTTAATCAGATTAATCAGTAGTACCCAGATCTACCTATTCAATATCAGAGGAATCTCATGAAAATGATCACAGAAACTTCTAGTGTCTTCTAGTGTCTTGGCCAATTTCTGAAGTAGGGAAGGTTAAAGTTTGATAGATGCAGGGCATATACTTTCCTTCTGGGGGAACTGTTATTTTTGTTTAGGATTTTCACATATGTTTTTTTCTTTTTCTCTTCATTCCCTCCTTTTGCCAGTTCTCTATACTATCTTTTTTAAAAAAAAATTAAGTATTTGGGGGAGGGGCTAGATTTTAAAAGAATACTCTAAGCCGGGCGTGGTGGCGCACGCTTGTAATCCCAGCATTCGGGAGGCTGAGACCGGAGGATCCGGGTTCGCGGCCAGCCTCAGCTACCTAGTGAGGCATTCTGCAATTTAGTGAGACTCAGTTTCAAAATAAAGAATAAAAACTAGAGCTGGGGGTATAGCTCGGGGGTAGAATGCCCCTGAGTTCAATCCCCAGTACCGCAAAAAAAAAAAAAAAAAAAAAAGAATACTCTAAAAATATCCCTAGATTACATTGAAAATAATTGTTCTCCCTAAATCCTAATGATCTTCTTAAAAAATTAAACTAAATAAAATATTTTTGGAAGTAACGGTTTTACTCTTCTAGATCTTGGGGGTTAGCTATCATAAAGGTAGTGTCTTCTACCTACATGATCTGCGTGTGGCTCTGTGTGGGCTACACACTGCACATTTACCAGGGAATCGTTCACAAAGAACTTACTGGTGTCCTTGAAGCTGCTCTATGCAGTGGGCTTATGGTCACATTTAAAGAGGGTGTGAGAAGACCTTCCATATACAACCAGATGTCACCTCTCCATTCCCTAATTAGTATGTGTGATCTTCTCTATTAGAGTTTTGCATTCTGCCCTTAAGAGGGCATACAATGGGTATTTTAAACCAGTACCAGTCCTTCACACCTGAAAGTTGATTCTTGCTAAACAAGAGGTTTTTTTTTGTTGTTGTTGTTGTTGTTGTTTTTAAATCTTTTCCCTCTTTTTCAATGGGGAGGAGGGACATTGAAAGGCAGAGCAAGTGGACAGTGTGCAAAAAGAACTTTGGCATGAATATAAAGAGCAGAGAGATCAACACATAAAAATGAGGGAGTAGGAGTCACTCCATGCTCGGTTCCAGAACAGCAGTGTTGCCTAGGTGAAGTATTTCAGCTTTCTGGACCTCCTTTTCCTAATTTCTAATAAAGAGGTTTATATTAGATGAGAATGTCCCTTTTAGTTGCAGCTTATGATTTAATTTAATAGCTTAATTTGAGTGTTTACACAAAGCACTTATTAAACCCTTCATATGCACTATTTTATTTAATCCTTCCAATGACTCCCATGAGATACTTAGCATTATTATCTCTGCTTTAGAGATGAGGAAACTGAGGCTTAGAGGGATTTAGTAAATTGCTTACAGTCTTATAGTTCATAAATGACTAAGCCAGGATTAAACTCCATGTCAATTTGATGCTAAAGGCCTGGTGAGCATCCACCACAATGTCTGGGCAGAGGAGGGCACAGCATATCATCAAAATTGAGAACTGGAGCCTGCCTTCCTCTTCCTCTTTCCCAGCACTGCACCTAGTAGAGACTTCCATAAGTTTTTCATAACCCTATCTGAGGTTGCTGGCAATATTTTAAAAATCTTTGGAGAATATGTTTAGTGATGAGTTGCTGGCTTGCTGGTTTAGCATATAGTCGCTGTGCTAATTCAGGCAGCACAGAACTTGTATTTAATTACTCTGGAACAGCTCTCTGGCCAGTATGATTAGAGGTTGCTGCAAACAAGTCTACTATGACTGGGTGACACCCACAGCTAAGCTGGTCATCAAAGGGTTCCCACTATTAAAAACCACATCATACTATTAGTCCTGAGCTTAGAGGTTTAGCCTTAGGTCCTTCTCCCATTTGTGAATCTCTGCCACAGAGATACCATAGCTCAGAGGCAAAGAATGCTTGACAAGGTAGAGCATCAGGATATCTGTCCAGGAAACCCACTGAAGTCCCCTTGGCTGGAACAAATGCATCTCTTAGCATGGCCCATCATTTTGATATTTTTTTGACAATTTCTAAATGCGTGTTGAAACAACCTGCCTCCCTTTATATTCATGTATTCCAGCACATAACGTCTGATTTTCTGCATGGCAGGAGTCAACCAAGGGCCCACTCTCCATTCCCCAGTTCACCGTCTTAATGCATTTCATGATTTTGTTGCTTCGGTGTGCATTTCAAAATGACACATTTGATCAGTTCTTTAGGTAATATTGATGTTTTGCCCTTTTAAATGTGTCATTTGATTTTCTGATGTTATTCTCCATCTGCTTTGGTAACACTTCTATTTAGTCGCAGTTTTTTATTGGGTCCCCAAAGGTTTATATAAAGGAATCTGACTCCGGGGTATTTTATTTTATTTGAAAAATGTTTTCCCCCATTCTCTCATCTCCCATACCCTCCAACCTCACCTTTGCCAACTTACTTCCTCTCCGCCTTCCCTTCCCCCTCTCCTACCACCACACCTCTTTACCCTCTTTGAAAAACACTGTGAATAAATTCTTACAATAGCCTCAAACGCTGGCCTTTCCTCAATCATATTTAAGTATTTCATTGTGTAAGGCCCATTGCCTTGCTTCAGCTGTTCCCTGCGGATTCAATCAAAGAGCAATTTTTAAAAGCAGGTATGGGGAGCAGGCTGACGTTTTACATTTCTGACATGTTTTTATTGCCCTTGTTCAAGACATTTCCAAATAGTAATTCCAAAATTTCGAAGGCAGCAACAAAACCCCAGTACAGTCTGTTCTTATTGAGGTTTTTTTTTTTTCTTTCTTTCCTTCTTTTACTAACTCTGATAGTATTTACCTTACATTCTTGGCAGGTTAATTTCCACATTTCTGATCTCTTAACCTTTTCTTCAAGTACAGTGAATGTAGATGTTAGAGGTTCGAAAGCCTGATTGAAAGAAAACATATGACAATTTATTCCTTGTGAAATATCTGAAGGGACCTAAAGGATGGAGTCATATAAATAAATAAATATTGTTTTAGATTTACAATTGTTATCAGATTGTCTCAGGTCTTGATTCTGTACAAAAGGACCATGTGATCTGTGAGAATCCACCTTCTTAAACGTGAAAAAGCCCCAACACAAATATAGCATTAGTTCAAGAATTCTTTTTTTATTTTTAGCTGGGCCTAGGGGTGCATGCCTGCAATCTCAGTGCCTGAGAGATTTAGACAGGAGAACCACAAGTTTGAGGCTAGCATCAGCAACTTAATGAGGTCCTCGGCAACTTAGCAAGACTCTATTTCAAAGTAAAAAATAAAAAAATAGATCTGGGGGGTGCAGTTCAGCAGTAGAATGCCCCTGTCTTCAACCCCCAGTATTACACACACAAAAAAAGATTTTTTTTTTTTTTAATTTTCTGAAAAGACATAAACAGCACCATGAAGTAAGTTAATATCAAGTATCTTGTCTCATTGGGACAAATTAAGGATCTACTGATTTGGGGGAATGAGCCATACAATATGCAGAATTATAAAAATAATTTGGCTTTCTATGGTGGGAAAGTAGAGATTGTATAAACAAGTTCATATAGATCTAAGTTTTGGAAAAATGTGACATGGCTAAGTTTGTCTTTAGGTCATTCTACTTCCTCTCTATACAACATATGCACCTATTGATCCTCAAAGTTTCTAGTAAAGAAGTATAGTGCAGGCCAGTGTAGTGATGCATGCCTGTAATCCCAGCACTTGGGAGGCTGAGACCGTGGAGTAGCAGGTTTGAAGTCAGCCTCTTAAACTTAGAGAGGGTCTCAGAAACTTAACAAGATCTTGTTTCCAAATAAAATCAAGTCGGGCTTGGGGTGTAGCTTGGAGGTAGAATGCTCCTGGGTTCAATCCTCAGCAACACAACAAATAAAAATTTAAAAATGTCCAGCGCAGTGAAAAGAGCATGAATTTTAAGAAAAATAAAACACAACAACTAGTATTTGGTTATGATCGCTTCAACTGTCAAATTGTATCCCTACACTTTCTGACTTATTTCCAGATCAAAGAAAAATGAGGCTGATATTATTTATTTCCTTGGGGAAAGTAGATGTCATTTCCTAGATAATGAAATGGGCAGAAATGGCATCCGAGGCTGCACTGCCTGAGCGGTAGGAGTTTACCCAGGGCAACAGCAGTTTTCTCCAGTTGAGGGCCAGTGTTGAGGGAAGTTCATTCTGAGCTAGTTGATGCAGCCCAGTGAACAACAGGGAGAATATTCCAGGGAAAAGAGGAAACTCACAGGTCCAAATGGGTAAAATCAAGTCTCTTACTTAAGCAAGGTGACCAGATACAAAGACAAGAGTAGAAAGACAGGAGTTCAGGATGCTTCTGGTCCATTGTTCATCTTTATACATGGCCATCTCCTTTTAAGTATTGACTTGTTTTATTTCCAAACCTTTTATTTTCCTCTTAAAGAATGACTAACTAGAACAAAGAAATTCCCATTCCTTCCTGCACCCTCAAAGAGATACTCCTCTATCTTGGCTTTATTGTTCCCTATGTATTTATCGTCCTCTCTCTCTGCTTCCTGGAATTGAAATTCCATAAAGGCAGAAATATGTGCTGCTTGTTCATTGCTATGTCCCCAGCACTTAGAATAGAGGCTAATTCAGCCTTGTTAGTCAGTAAATACTTGCTGAAAGAATACAGTACTAGAGATTACTAAGGAATATAGAAGTGATGTTGTCGCTTGAAGGAAAAGGATTTACTAAACTTCAGTGACAGCTTCCTGCCAGCCTTCACTATGTATCTAATATATATATATATATATATATATATATATATATATATATATATATATATATATATATATATATATATATTTTGGTACTAGGGATTGAATTCAGGAGCTTTCTACCTCCAAGCTACAATCCCTGCCCTATTTAATTTTTAATTTTGAAACATTTTTATTTTATTGATTTTATTATTTTATTTTTATTTTTAAATTATTCTATAAGTTGCTGAGGTTCTTACTAAGTTGTTGAGGCTGGCCACAAATCTGTAATCCTTCTATCATAGACTCTCAAGTACTAGAATTATAGACATGCACCACCACACCCAGCTTCCAGTATTTCTTGAACACCAATTTTGTGCCAATCATTGTGTTATGATGTTGGAAACCCAGAAAATAGGACCAAGTCATGGCCTTCAATGAGTGTACACTCTATCAGGGATATAAGTAAACTAGTTATAGTACAATTGTGTTTAAAAGACCACAATAAAGGTAGGCACAGATCTTCTTAATAAAGTGCTTTAAAATATTTTTTGCATAATTCCTCTACCTAGGATGAAATTTACTATATAATTAAGAAATCTGAAAGCACACTATAATAATTGGCTTCTGAAAAAAAAATTGAGATAGCAATTTTGTTCTGCTGCCCAAAATAAGAAAGAGGCACAGATCCCCATCAGGGCATCTTTTTGGCCTCTAAGAGACATTGGATTCAGATGATGTCTTCATATAATTTAGAACTGTCCCAGACTATTCACATATCAACTTTTTCTACCATGCCGCTTATGGTGGACAATAAAATCCCTCATTCAATATGAAGGAAACTTAGCTAATTTCTCCCTACTAAGAGTCTTTTGAAGTTCAAAAGCATTTAAATTTGCTTTCCAATGAGTGGTGACATAAACTCTTTTCTCTCAGCCTTTACTAACTGGAATTCTTTTATCTGGGACATCAATACTACAACCCCACAAGACAGTCACCCTGATGATATTTTTGAATGCATATCAAAAAGGCCCTGCATGCAGACTAGGACAAGATGAGTCATCCAGACAAATAAAAAATGAAATGTAATCTTGCATAGAACTTTTAAATTACATGGTGATTCTTCAGTAATTTTTCTTAAATTCAATGAATTGCATCTTTATAATGCATATTGGTGCCTATTAAATAGTCGAATGAATGACATTCTTTCTCTAGCTGAGATAGAAGGACTTTTGTAGTTTGGATTTACTTTTATTGAGATTAAGGTGAAATATTTTTCTATATTATTATTTATTTATATTGTTTTTCTTATTCAATTATTCACTATTTTCTTTTTAGAATGTCTGTATTTTGTAAACTGATGATTATTTTTCTTAGTGTGAACATTATTTCTCAAAGAAATATAAGGAAACACTAAATAGACATTTCATAATTTGAGTTTTTGACTTCTTTGGCATTTTTAATCACCAAAGATTTTTCCTGGAGATAAGATTGTGCACAGCCCTACAAATGCTTTCTCACAATCTTAGGAACTAGAGGGGCATAGATTAAGAGTGTTTTCACTCTGTGTGTGTGTGGTATTGGGGATGGATCCTAGGGGCATTCTAACTCTTAACTACACCCCCAGCCTTATTTTTTATTTTTTATTTTGAAACAGGTTCTCACTAAGTTGCCGAGAGCCTCACTAAGGAGCTGAAGCTGGCCACAAACCCGGATCCTCCTGTCTTGGCCTCCCAATACTGGGATTACAAGCATGTACCACCACTCCCGGCTGTGTTTTCACTTTTTTAATGAAGAAATTAAGCCACAAGTTGAGTTTCTTTTGTCTATAGTGACATAACTGTTGGATTTGTAGTCCATTGTAGCCTCCCATGGAGCATTAATCTAATAAGATGTTTGCTTCCTATAAAGCAAGAAGACAGTAAAAATAAATGTGCAGTAGTATTTCCAAACATGGGGCAGAGTATTCTTTTGTTAGAGATCAGGTGCCTTTTTACTGCAGGTGCATTGGCATTATTCTTTGATTAATCAATGCTGGACAGGGCTTCTGGCTAATCTCATTAGCTAATAGTGCTTCTGGGTAATTAGCTTGATGTGTGTAATTATCCTCAGATTTTAGGGCTTTTTTTTCCACTTTGATAGCATTGGTGCATATTTAATGCTTTGGAATACTGTGGAGCCTTGGAGAGATTGAGTGAAATTCCCAAGTCTTTTCACATCAAGAGAGCATGACAGCCTACCTGGCAAATGAATTATCTGAGGTCCATCTATTAAGAGAACTCTTACTGCTAGCATTTACACATGTGCACATGCACACACATACACACACATACACACACACACACACACACACACACTTCCAATGATGAAATCTGAAACTAGCTCTAGAACTTCCCATTCTGGCTGAAGCCATGAGTCTCAAGTTTTACAGTTAAAAATTCCCAAAAGAATTTAGCTGAATATGCCACACCAAGAATGAAAAAAAAAAAAAAAAAAGAAAATTTTATATGGCAGATGGCTGTACCATAATGGAAATAAAACTAAACCTTTGTTACTTTAAAGACCCATTTTCTTTTTTTTTCCAAAGAAACAAGAGATATGACTCTAGTTTCATTTCTGCCATGATCTAGTCTTGCTACATTTATATATTTATGAAATGAAAAAGAACTCTTAGTCAATATGCTTTGGATTCTTACTGTGAATTGGACCTGTGCTAACCAGGGGATACATGTATTAACAGGAGGACTTGGCTGGCAAAGTCTGTTTTCTCACCAAATTGGATTAGACAACTTCTAAGACCCCCTTTAAACCAGGCAGCTTTATGACTCTACCATTAACCATTCTTTTACTTTTGTATTTCCCTCCCAAAATCTCCCAGAAAGAAAGGATGAAAGGTGAGCATATTGGGAAGTAAAGTGCAATCTAGATGTTTAAATCCAGGTATAAATTAGTGGTATTAAGTCCTTCAGGATAAGAGTAGAAATGTCATGACCTTTCATCTCCCCTTAATTTTTTTTTTAAACCTTCCCATTATCACTCTTAATCCCATCCATCCTGTACTTGGAAAAAGGATTAGGCTGAGTTTATGCTGAAGTGCCTTCAGTTTATTCCTGTGTCTAGGGGGAAGATCATTTTATTTCTCCTCTAACAGTAGAGCACCCAGCTGAATTATACCCCAAACAGACATGCCCAGATACAGAGTAATGACCCTTGGCTACTATTTGTAAGCCATTTTGTTTTAGGGTACTTTAGCAACCTTGCCTAAACCAATATTGTCAACTAAATAATCCCTACAGATGCTAATGGAATCTTCAAAATGAATTATCCTATTATGAAAACTTATCATGTTTTGTTATCTCTTAAACAACCTGGAGTTTTTCTTTTTTTTTTTTTTTTTGATTTTATCGCAAAAAAAAAAAAAAAAAAAAAAAAAAAACAGAAATTACCTTAGTTTTGTCCCAAATCTTGACTCAATGTGATTTTATGAAGCCCTTTCAGGAAGAGAACCAACAGCCATGATTCAAAGGAAATTTGCTGCTAAAATGCATTACTGTCGAGCCACTGATGGCCTCTCACCTGGGTGCTGGAGGTCAGGAAAAGGAGCATTTACTGTCTCATCTGAGCCAAAGCTGGTTTATATTAATGATCAATGCAACGGTGAATATATTGGATTTTATTCTCCCCTTTAACCCTGGCTCAGTAATAATCTTAATAATGGGGAAAGAAACTCATGATCTTTCTCAGCAGCCTACTGTTTCTCTGTTCAGACAATATTTTCCCCCCGAGAGCTGGGGAAGACAGAAAAGGAAAACTCAATGATTTTCTTTCTCTTATATATTAAAAAGAAAGGGAGTATTTGAGTGCTTACAAAGTATGAGAAGTGACGCCTAGTCAACTAGTGTTTTTCCATTCTTCACTTGTAGTCTAGAGAGGAATTCTTTTTTCTTTTCTCCAAACTTGGTAAATGAGAGATGTTGGATGGCTCTCTTAATAGCTAAGCGTCAGAGCATTTATATCGTTATTATTATTTTTATGCATGCTATTTTCCCTTAGCAATAGGAAGAAAATAAATAGTCTTTTCATTGCCAGTTCTATTTTTGTTGAAGGCTTAACTAGAAGATATATCTAATCATAATGAGCAGAGCATAAAGAATATTAAGATTAAAAGAACTTATATTTTCCTTTATCCTCTCAACAATCTCCAGATGGATTTCCTAGGGGTTGCCTTCTAAATCTTCTTGCACAGTGAGCTGTAAATCCTGGACCCAGCAAGCTTCTGGTTTGGCTGAACATAGCCTTTCATGTACAATATGTACCGCCTGAATAATGGCAGAAAATTATTCAGAAGATAATTACAGCAATTGATCTTGAGATGTTTTGTAGCTTCCTTCATAGATCATTCTTCAAAGCCTTTTGGAGAAATGGTGTCTGTGGAGTCAACCAGAGGCAAACAGTTTCTAGGGTTTAATATCAAATAAAGAGCCCATGAGAGTAGTAGTCACCTGGAAAGGAAGGAAAGACAACTGCTGGGAGAACTCAGGTCAGAGGTTGGAGACAGCTCTAAGAACCTTATGATATTGACAGTCCCTGTGTCAATATTGCCTCAATCACTTTGTCCAGCTATAATCTCCACCTCAGATTTTCTAGCAGTCACATTTTTAACTATGCATTGCTCTATGGTTTCCCAAGAACTCTCCAGGAAGTTCTCCAGTGGGACTTTGGACATTTCTCTATGAAGTGGGAGAGGTGATGAGCCATTGACCTATTTTACAGATGAGGGAAATGATTTCACCAGAGGCAGCACCCAAGGTGAACAGGTCTCCTAACCATAACTCTAATGCTCTGAACACGAAGCCAAAATCCTACTAACTGGTAAGGAAAAAATTACAGGCAAATCTGGATCTCTCCTATCCAAGGAGGAATGATTCAAATCCCTATTCCTTTCTTTAATCCCACATTTATATTCACACCTCCACAGATATGTACACATACACATACACACACACACACACACACACACACACACACACACACACACAGATGGACAGACAAACGCATGCATATATACCCTCTTTCCTTTATTTTTCTCAGTGGTTCTGCCTTAGGCAGGAAACAGATGGTCAGCTGAGCAAGCATACCTGTATTGGACAAAGAAATCAATAGAGACAGTTATTTCATAAACAGCTCCACTAGGCTCGAGGAAATTCATGGCTTTGAGAGAGCCATGACTGGGGGAGGAAGGGTTATGAGGGAAGTAAGTGCATTCTTTCTTGATGGCAGCTTATTTTCAGAGAAGCCTGGCACCTTCACAAATCAGCTAAGCATACCAAACCCAGACATTTATACTGTGACATTTTAATTTCTGTATTCTTGACACCTGGCATAGACTATTTACATACATATAATTACATCAATGTTGTATAATTTATATATTTTATAATGCATGTTTACATAATTATGTCTTTTATATTATGAATTTTTATTATTTTTTAAAAACTATGAATTGAGCCAATAGTATGATTTCTGACAAACTTGAATGATGTCTGGAGAACTAGTAATTGTAGCCCAAATGAAAAGACTTGCATTTGACAAAAAGAAAGCATGGAAATCAAATGATGACTGATTTAATCTGGACAATTAAGGGGAAACAGACATAGCCAAATTTACATCTCCAAATCACTAGCAGGCAATTAACATTCTCCCACCTCTACTTTTTAACTAGAGCACTTTCTTTTCTTCGTAGAGAATCCCCATGAAGAATAACACAATCACCTATTTGTTTTTTAATTTGTACATCAGCAACCTCAAACAATCAAGATTAAAATAATTAATTATTTCTCTGTGTCCTTGCAGATAAGACCAAGCTTTCTTCTGTAAATGAGTTTGGATGAGGAGTGTGTGTTTGTGTGTGAATATGTTTAAGCCCTTAAGCAAGTTGTTTGTTACTTAGAACAATAATCAAAGGTTGTACTTTCAGGCCAATTCATGTAAAACTTAAAATCTGAAATTACTGTTCTTCCCTATGAAACAGAGACAGAGTTCCTGATTGTTCCTGATTGAGAAGAGAAGCAGGGTGTGTGTGTGTATGTGTGTGTGTGTGTGTGTGTGTGTGTGTGTGTGTGTGCGTGCATGTGTGTGCACACACATACATGTGCACTACACACACATGCATGTATCAGAAAAATAGTGATACATGAACACAGAATTGTCATAATGAAACAGAACACTGACCTCCCTTCCCCTGCAGTAGCCTAATACTCACTTTTGCCCTAGGAATGTTCTATTATAGTATAATGTTTTATCTTTGATTTTGATATTATATCTACTTAGAATAAGGCTTCATCAGTGACAAATTTATCTTAAGTTCTCCTTCAACCCATTTTCAAATTGGGACAATACGTGATAACCTTTTTACAACTTTCATATCCAGATGGGTATTATCCATTTCAGAATAGTCTCTTTAAAAAGGTACATATTCTTCCCCTAAGATTTTCCTAGTTCATGGTACAGCTAGAAGAAGGCTATCTTAGGAAATAATCAGGCTTCTAGGTGTGAGTCCTCTACTAATTATCAGTATGACCTTTACCAAATCACTTTTCTTTTACCATGCTCAGTTTTCTCATTTGTAATGGGGGAAGTTGATGATCTCAAATCCCTGCTAGCTCTAAAGTGCTATGTGTCTATGGCTTCTATGTTTCGAACCTTAGGGGACCTTTGGAAATTTCCTTCTGTCTTTTATGATATGTTTTTTTGAATTTCCTCATTGGTTACATTTTTTTCCGTTGAAAGCAAATTTGACTTAACGTACATACATATGTGAGAATACCAATGTCAATCACAATACCCTGTATGGGAAAGGGGAGGGGAAGAGATGGGAGTCCGGGGAGAGCCCACCAAGTGCTGTGTACATGTGTGCTGCCATTGTTATGAACTACATTATGATGTGAGACTATCATATACCAACAAACATATAAAAAAAGGCAAAGATCATGAAGAGCTGAATCTAGGAATTCAACTACCTGGCCAGGCTGGTTATGAGCACTTTAAGCCAAAAGGTGAGCCATGGCCATAAACTAATATGATTGGTTTTCTCAGCGTGTCATGTAAATTGACTTTGAGTGCCTATCCCAAAGATGAGTTTCAAAAAGAATTCAAGTACTGACATCCTAAGAGGACAGTTTTGAAGAGAAATGTTCTCCATTTGGCCAAACATGCTGTCATACATTGGGCCAAAATCAAAATAATCTTTTCACTCTTAAGACATTTTTAGCTGCACTTTGGATGTGTCAGTCCAGAAACGCTTTTTATGAGTATGATGCTAGAGTTAAAAAGCTCCTGTGTAAAATAGAACCATTCCTCTCTACCATCATAGCCACTCAAGTTTCGAGGGGGATGCTCTTGTCAATTGTTCAATGTATTATTGTTGTTGGTAAAAACAGCATTGAAGAGGTGTTGACTGCCTTACCCAAGTTAGGTACACTAAATGTCTTATTTCATATAATTTCCCAAATCTAAGAGAAAGCAGTGGATAAAGAAAGAGAGTCTTCTAGCAGTTAGTAAGTTTTCTAGGATGACAAAACTAGGAATTGGCTCAAGAAGATTGACAAATTTTTTACCATAAAATATATGATAGTATTCTGTTGTTATAATTTTAGAAATTCAAGTGTTGGTTTTAAAAAATGATGCTTCCTTCTTAACAACACTTAACACCAGTCTCAGTTTGGGTTTCTCCAAGGGAAGAGCCTGAGGCAAAAGCTTGGCTACAAACTGTTTGGGAGTGAAAGAAAGGAAATGGGAGCTGGAAGCAGGAAAGTGAAGCAGGGAAGAAGGATGCATTAGATTGATGCTGTAGACAATGAGGGATCAACCCTGCCTTCCCTCCAGGAAGCACAGCGAAGGCCTTCTGTAAAACCCATCCCATAGAGGAGGTCTAGGTAGTTACCACCTGCACACATTTTTCACTGGCCGAGGGTTGCCCCTGGTGATGGTAGCCCTCTGAACTTCCAGTATCCACTAGTGCATAGTCTAAGCAGGTGCTCATTGGAAAAGACCCTGGTCTAAATGCAGAAGATGAGAATGTGTTCATCCTGAGGGTGGAGGGAGAGGAAGCTGTGCTCTTGCGGAACTGCTCACACTGGAATCTCAGGGCATCAGCTCTGATCCTCATGACACTCTTGTTCTTGGAATTCCCTCTCTCTATCACCCTAGAATGACTTCTTTCTCTTTGCTATTGAAATTCCACTCATTTTTTAAGGTGCTAATTGTGAACCATGTTCCCTGTGAAACCTCCCTATTCTGCCTCTTCCTCTTCTGACCTCCTACACTATTGACAGCTACACTACACTATTGCTAGCTTGCAAATCCTTCTATACAGATTCATCTTCCTCATGGAACTGAAATCCTTGAGTACAGACATTGCACTCACTTATTTCTAAAACCTAAACACAGGGGTATTTTCTAGATTGTCTACACAATTTTCTTAATGACCTAAGTGAAGTAGTGTATGCATGTCTACTTTTCCTGGTTTCATAGATTTCAACCCTGACCTCTTTCTGTCTTTGCACTCAGACTAAGAGAGCAGAGTCCTAACACTTTCCATCATGTTAGGTGCCCTTCCTGGACCTTTTCCAGCCCTCTTTGATCTTGAGATGTGGCATCCAGAAATGCCTAGAGTGTTCAGGTGACACCTCACCACAGTTGTACGCATCGAGGTGATCCTGGCATCTGTTTCTCTGCCTCTCTGCCCAGCGGCAGCAACTTATACTTCATTACTGGCAATCATTTTGGTCCCCTGCATTACAGTGATTCATGGACAAGCTTTTCTTCCCTAATGGGCTGCAGACTCTTGAGGGGAAGAAAATTGTCTTATTCATCTTCCTATTTCCACAAAGGATAGAAGGTGACATACTGAACAGTCAAGGACATCCACCTTCTTATACAGTGGTACCAATAATCAGGATACTACATAATGATTAAGAATTTGCCATGTTACTATCATTCTTAAGTGCTCTATATAAGTTATCTCACATAATTTTCTCATGGCAGCCTTTGAAATGGTCCTTTTATTATCCCTGTTTTATGGACAAGAAAAGCCAGACTTAGATGGAGTAAGTGACTTACCTAAGATTGTGAATCTAGCAGGTGACAGAGCCAGGATTGAACTTAGGTCTCCCTAACCCTAACCAGAATCTGTGTAATTGTGATACACTACATGGCCTGCTAGGGGCTCTTCCAAAAAATATAGGAGTGAATGTAGAGATCATCAAGAAAACAATGATTTGTTTCTTTCTTTGGTTGGATTAACAGTTCTCAATCAGGGGTGGTTTTGCCTATCTTCCCAGGAGATATTTGGTGGTGTCTGAAAGCAATTTTGGTTTTCATAGCTGGGAGGGGTGCTAATGGGTAGACACCAGGGATACTGCTAAAATTCTACAGTGCACAACAAAGAATCATCTAGTGCAAATTGTCAATAGTGTGAAGCCTGGGAAGCACTGGTTTACATAGCAAAATAGAGAAAGAAAAGGGATAAGGGAATAGGTTTAACACAATATAGTGATAGGTCTGGGACAAGTTCTTAGACTTTCTGCCTCTCTATCCGGTTGCATTTCCTACTCTACCATGTCTTTAAACAGTGCTGGCTAATTCTCGTGCATGGTGGCCACTATATGTGAAATGCTCAGTAACTGTACCGTGGCACAAAGGCTGAGGTCTTGTCACCAGCATCGCTTCCCAGCTGGGCCCACTTTAACTGACTTCTCAGGACTTTCCCAAGCTTAAATGGATCCATTCCCTTTTCTAGGCTTCTCATCCGTGGCAGATCTCTGAGTTCTTTCTCTCCTGGGCCATCTCTACCCACTGCCACCCGAGGTGACCACAGAGAACTTCTATAGCTTCCTTAATGATTCTTAACACGATGCGCCCTTTTGTGCTGATGTAGTAATCTAAGCTAATACACTCAGGGATGTTCTTGTCTTTCTGAGCCGAGCACCTGGTTGGATTCCATTAAAAATTTTAGACTTAAGCCGGGCATGGTGCCGCAGGCTTGTAATCCCAGCATTCGGGAGGCTGAGACCAGAGGATCCAGGTTTGTGGCCAGCCTCAGCTACCTAGTGAGGTACTCTGAAACTTAGTGAGACTTGGTTTCAAAATAAAGAGTAAAAAATAGGGCTGGGGGTATATCTTGGAGGTAGAATGCCCCTGAGTTCAATCCCCAGTACCACACACACACACACACAAAAATTTAGACTTACCAAGTTGGATTGTATTTATGGCCTATTCAGGAAAAGTATTCTGAACGTCTTATTTTGGGCTTCTTACAATAATCTTGAGGTCGGACAATTCCTTCTATCTTCAAAATTTACCCAGATCCTTTTCAATTTACTGTTTCTGTCCTGCTACTTAATGTTTACACCTTGACTGACCTCTGTAGATTTCACACCTTGATCCTATGTCTCATTGCAAGCACTGATGGTCCTGATGACTAATGATGGACATAATACTGTGGGTGGGACTCTATCCTCCAATGCCCTCACTCACCTACCCCCTTCTCCAGAATAGGAGGGTCAGGCATACCTCTCACAGTAGGGTTATAGAAGGGCCTAAATGTCTAGTTACAATCAGTTTTGGAGGACCTCCCCCACATACTGTGGGTCTCCTTGGTAATTTGGAAGGGATGTTCCACTCATGAATTTTTCTCTACATTTTTTTGAATTTTTATGTTCACCTTGTAATGAATTACATGCAGTCAAGCAAGCAAAAAGAGCAATCAATAATCTAAATAAGTAAATAAGTAAAACTTCCAAAATTGACTATTCACTATATGGGATAGCAGTGCCAAAGTAAATTCTAACTTTTATAAAAAATATGGAGGAAGTAAAAAGGTGTGTGTGTGTGTGTGTGTGTGTGTGCGCGTGCATGTGTGTGTGTGTGTGTGTGTGTGTATTAGTACAGATACTGTGTGTGATAGGAGTCAAAGGCCAGATTTTACACATTTCATATCATTTCGCTTGCTCTTTTCCATTCTCTCTGATTTTTTTCCAGTGGATGATAGTTACATACAATGATGACACAGGATAGAGGGGTCTATCCTGGAACAGTCAAGATGCCTTGGGAAAGTCAAGGCTTCCAGCCTTCTAGCTATACTATATAATCAAGCAAGTCACAGCATTGATTTTTAGTAGCAAAAGCTACTGCTCCAAGATTACCAGGAAAACTACGAAGTTTGTCTGTCTTCTCCTTCCACTTATGGAATTTCTATCCTATGCTTTCCTCTCTATCCAGTGTCACAGAAGGAGACAAATTTTGAGAACCCCTGGTCGCTTTGCCTCTTCAAATGGCCACCACCCCCATCAGAAAGCATTTAAGTTTTCTTCTGCTGGAAAGATCCTTTCTATGACAATCAGTAATGGTTTTTCTGTAGCATATCGGCACATTTCTCATTGAGTTTCTGTTTAAAACTAGGACCAAAAGATATGTCAGAGTCAAGAGAAAAGTGGCTTTATATTGAAGATATATTCCAAAATTTGAGGCCAGCTGAATTCACCATGGTTCATATTTGTGTCACCATGAGATACTGACTCTCCGCCAATTCAAACCCTGCTGGTCATTTGCTTTCCTATTTCAAGCTTCTCATTATGAATTGTTCTGCACTTTTTTTTCTTGCCAATTTGTCCTACCTCTGCTGCCCTGTCTTTCAAATGCCATCTGAAACCCAAAGTCAAAAGTGAACAAACTATTATTTATTAATGTTCCTCCATAGCCTATTTCCTCTCCTCAGCTTTGAATGGATCTTGGCAATCACTCAAATTATTGCAGTCTAGTGCAGGTGTTAAGAGCTCAGGCTCTGTGTTCAAATGTTCAGAGTTCAAATCCTAGCTCTGCCATTTATCAAGTATGTCACTTGGGGCCAGTAACCACAAAAGTTTCTTAGCCTCCATTTCTATATCTGTAAACGGGAGAAATGACTCTGAGGATTATCATGAGCATTAAATGAGTATTTTAATGAAGCATTTAGAACTGTGCCTAGCATATTGGAAGACTCCAATGAATGAGTATTTAGTCTATCCAGCAAAGACTGCCTGCATCCCCTGCAGTTCAGTATTTATCTTGTTGGAGATTTTCAATATCCTCTCATTGATATATTTCATTTTCCAGGACATTATTACTTCACTGTCATGTAAAAAGTCACATTTGCTATGAGATGCATCCTTGTAAGATGTATCCCTCTCTATCTGCCTCATCTCTGCCATAACCTCACTCACATTCATCCAGAACTTCTGCTTTGTTTTCCTAAACTTCAGCTTCAAGCCCCATCATCATACTGCAGGCCATCAGTGGGGAGACAACTTGTTCATCCTCCTGCAAAACCACATTTCAGCCCTTACATTACTGGAGGTGAGGACACATTCTTGCTGCTACCCCTGTGCTGTAAATCAGTATTAAATATCTCATTTCACAGCTGAGATGAAAAGTCTCAGGCACAATGGCTCAGACTTTTGCTCAAGAACACACAGCTAGTAAATAATGAAAATCAGATCTCCTGAGGTTGTCTAGAAGCTTTGTAATGCACCAAAGCTGTCTTGTAAGTTTTCTGAAGTTTATGTACATTTGTTTGGCATTTTAGTACCCAGAAGAAGCATTTAATGTCATGTGAAAACACTGAGATGCTACTCAACTGATCTCCCATAGATTATTTTTTATAAATAGTTACCTTTCATTGTCAGACATGTAGTTTTTCCATACAATTCTGTAATTTTCCTGCCCCAGAATGTGGTGATGTATCTATAGCCCCATTTAGCTGGGGAAAGAGGCTCTTCCTGCCATGGCAAGAGTAGAGAGGAAAAGGAAACTCTTCTGTGCTCTGAGCTTAGCAGGGGTCCCCACCATGGGACTTCACAGCAGCCTAAGAATCTGTCATGAAATGGGTCATGAAAGACCCATTAGGAATAAGGATGTTTTGTGGGTGGGTTGGTTTTTACTCATTTCCTCTTTGAAGGAAGGAGAGTGAGAATGGCAGATGGATTGCACAGTAATCTAGCTGGACAGGAAATTATCTGGACTGTCTCCCAAGGAGGAATTGATGATATCTCCTCAGGCCCAGGAAGCTGAGAGATGATTTTGGTGCTTGGCACAGAGCTTCTGCCTTCCAAATACACATTCATGTGAAAATGACTCCCTGGATGAATACATATTGTGTGTTTTCTATTATTTTTTTCTTCACTTCACATGTAGAGAACCAAGCTAGTGGACAGAAGTATTTATTTTGAGAAAGCATGGACTTCTGGAAGCGAGGCTTAGCAGGGAAATAGATGGAACTGGAAAACATTATGCTAAGTGAGATTAGTCAGTCACAAAAAGCAAAAAAATCGGATGCTTTTCCTAATATGCGGAAGCTAGGGAGAAAGGAAGTGGGTTATAGGTGGGACCCTAGATGAAGAAGGAGAAACCTTAGATGAGAAAAGAAGGCGACCTAACTGAAGGTGATGGGAGAGAGGGAAATACCCTAATGCACATGGTATATATTCACAAACGTATCAAAAGTCAATCACTAAACTGAACATGAGAGGAGGGAGGGCGGAGGTAATAGCGTGAAAATTGGGGAAGGGTTAAATGAGTGCTTATTGTGTGCATACATGCCTGTATGCCTCTAGCAGCTTGTACCTCATTAAGATATATGATTACAATGCACCAGTAATAATAATAATAATAGAAAGACCAGTAGAATAGAGGAAGGTTATTGGGGTGGTTGAGAAAAGAAATAGAACAAATATTGTTATGTTCATAGATGAAGGTATCACCACCAACCTCACTAACATGTGTGGGGACAGAGGAGGTGGGGAGCAGGGTGGGATCCCAAGAGAAACACAGCAGGTGCTGTGTGCATATATGAATATATCACTTTGAATCTCACTATGTTGTATAATTACAATACACAAATAAAATTACTTTTTAAAAAAGGATACCCTTTTACTTCAATTAAATTAATTGACTTAACTACAATGAATTATTGTAGTTGAATTATTATAGTTGAAGTCCTATTGTGGATATATACTAACAAATATGTAATTTACCAATGATAGTGAAAAGCCAGCTTCTTCCCATAAGGAGATTACTATCTGGTTTTAGCCAGGAAAGAAACTAAGCAGAAAACAATAAGGACTGTTTTCACTTAATCTTTGAGTGTGGTTGAGGGTGTCAAGGCATGCTAAAATTTAAATCATTCTCTTATGAGCCAGGTGTGGTGGTACACATCTTTAATTCCAGTACATGGGAAGTTGACACAGGAGGATTACAGGTTTGAAGGTAGCTTCAGCAGCTTAGAGAGACCCTTGGCAACTTAAAAAGACCTTGTTTCAAAATAAAAAATAAAATAGTGAGGCTGCTGTAGCTCAAAGGTACAACACCCCTGGGTTCAATACCCAGTAACTAACACACACACACACACACACACACACACACACACACACACACACACAATTGGGCTAGGGATGTATCCCAGAAGTAGAATGTCCCTGGGTTCAATTCCTAGTGCCAAAATAATACATACATACATACATACATGCATATATACATATACACATGCACACCAAATTATCCTCCTATAGATCTTTCAAGTCTTATGAACTTTTTACTTTGGAAATGAAGGTCCATAAAGGGAAT
Organism: Graphiurus murinus; assembly: GCA_004027655.1. Lineage (NCBI taxonomy): Eukaryota > Metazoa > Chordata > Mammalia > Rodentia > Gliridae > Graphiurus > Graphiurus murinus. The sequence goes on along the minus strand of PVLC010006226.1, from coordinate 47,409 downwards.
TTGTATTTTTCCTTCTTTACAGAAGATGATCAACACTGCTCTAGGTAACTCTTGAAGTATATACCAGATTTATTTCAATATTCCTGTTGTGAGAAAAGAAAAAAGATAGAAAGTTATAATAGTGTGTAGTTTTTATAATTATTTTATAAAAACTTGGGACAATTGAGGAAAGTTTTATTTGGGGGTTGTATATTTAGATCAACGGAGATAGATAGAAAGTCAGATTTATTCAGTATTAAGAAAAAGGTTCAGTATGTCCAAAATCGGAGTTGAACGACCAGGGAGATAGTGAGTAGCTCAACAGGAAAGGTATTCAAAGAAGAGTGGATGAGAACAAAAGCCTCTTTTTTTGGACAGGAGTGTTGACTTTTTGTCCTGAAAGTTCCTTTCTATATCTTGTGATCTCTAACTGCAACTAAGGGTCCCCCCAAAAGCAATTCTCACCCAGATTCCTAGGAGGCAATATCACCCCTTTTCCCCCTTGCAGTCATGGTTCTGAAAGCCTTTGACAGTTTTCTCATGCAGGGGCAAATACAAACTAGAGTGGAAAGAAATTATTTTTCAGCAACTGGTCCTCCATCAAAACAGAGGCCTTGTGAAATGACGGCAGACATCAGTAATCGCCACAGTGCTGGCCTTATTTATAGGTTTGAGGGAAAGATAAATACTGTACATGCACATTCTAATTAAGGCCAGCACTTCCCAGCATGCATAGCTCTGCATCTCATTCTCCTTGTCACCAAGGCCTCACCTCTCATATTTTCTGCAGTGTTCCCCTAGTTATTAGTAATACTGTGCTGACTAAAATGAATACAGTCCCAGATTGGCTGGGGGCACAGGGATTTGATCTGTCACGTGGCTGGAACATGGACTTAAAAACATGACAGCAAAATTTGCCCTTGTCTTCAGTGGCTGACTGTAGGACTGAGACCAAGTATGTTGGGGTGGGCCTTAGGATTACCTGGGAAGAGATCTCAGGTCCACCATGATACAGGAGAGGAAGATAAAGAGTGAAGCGCTCTGTAGAAATGCTTGCTCCTCTCGTCTATTCATGTCAATTGAGCATCTGTTGGGTAGGAGGAGCGATATGATCTGTTTCCATCAGCCACATGTCTAGATGGATTTTTTTGAATGGCACAAAGTTAATGCTCTTTTTACAATCTCCCTTGCTTATTACATAATGAAAAATAATAAAGCATGTGCCATGAACATATGACTAATTGCTGAGAGAAAGTCCATTCTAGCTTTGATCTTTGGGAGATGAGGACATCATAATCTAATGTAGCTAATCATGTCAAAGACACAATCAATAAGCATGCACTGATCTCCTGGTATAATTAAGTCTGCATAAGTTCATTTCTAAACCAAATCAATCACGAATAGTCAATCTGATCAGAAACTCACAAGTATTATTAATGAAAAAAGATCAAGATTTATTTTTCAAAATATTAATATCTAGCTATATTTAAAGACTTCTATTTATTCTTAATTCCTCAGAATTCTTATATAAATACTGAAATAAAATTTGGGAACTTTTCTAAGAGCATGACTTTTTATCACTGCAGAAATAACTTAGTAAAAATATTTCTTCTCTTTCTCTTTTCAGAAATCCCATCATTTCATTCTGGAGCTATCTTCAGATTGTCCTCCGAACATGTACATATGGTGACAAATCTGGGGAAAGATCTGGTTTTTAGTTTGTAGCTTCCTTTGGCCAAAGTCATGAGTAAATAAAAAAAGACAGAAACAGAGATAGGGAAACACAAGGTTAATCTGGGGATGGAGTATGATCCCCTTACTTGTTTTCTTCTCAGGATTTTTGACTCAAGTCTCAGGGTCAACCTGTTTGAATCATTAGCTGATTTATCTTCTAAAGTCTTTGTTATTATGCCCACCTAGGGCCAGGTGTCTGCATGGATGTATGTATGCATGTACATGTGTGTGTTCATGCATGTGCATGCAGGCTGTCTATGTACATGACTAAGAGGCTTACTAATTGAGGACATTTGTTATACAGCTAATCCAACAGTGTAAATCCCCAACCTAACAGAGTGTGTTAGAATTTGTAGTGCTCCATTTTTCACCCTCTGAGACTCATCTGGATAATTGCGGAAGCTTAGCACCACATCTTGGGAGGCAGCAGCATGGGGTGGGGTAGAGAAAAGAAATTAATATTTACTCAATGTCTGCTATAAACTGACAAAAATCTTAGAAACCTTATATGTTTAGTATCATTTATTTTCATAACATGGATAATAATACCTATCTGTCAGCACAATTTTATTCATATTTTATAGATAGGAAAGCTGAAACTCAAGAACTTAAGTAATTTCTTCTGCATTTCATGACTAGTAAGAGGTAATCTATTTGAACCTCAATTAAGGGGATCTATTTGAACCTCTGAAACTAGGAATGGAAGTCTAGGTTTATCGGGGGGGGTGGACTTGTGCATAATTTGGTAATGTCAAAGGTACAAGGGGTCATGACCATTGTTTAGTACAAGATTTCATACAGTAGGTAGTCAAAAACATTATTGAATGAATGATTTGTGGATCCAGGAAAATCAACTTTGTTATGACAGAGGAAGAGGAGAGTGTGAGTCCAAGGCAAAAATCTAGAAGTTCAACCTAGGTGCAGAGCACTAGTTAAATGATGATGATCTGATTACAGAGCCCCACTTAGAAGGTACAAGACATCAGTGAAGTAGTGGAAAAAGCAAACAATTGAGCTCTGGATCCTCAGATTTAACTTACAGTGAACTGAAATTTATCGAGTTGATGCTGTATGCCATGTTCTCGCCTTTCTAGGTAGTTTCACTTTATTCTCTACTATCTTTACAACAGTCATCTTTCACAGTGAAGGAAACTGAGTTTCCTTGAGATCATGACTGCCCAAGGTCACACACAAATAATATGATAAGTAACCCTTGACTCACTCTGGAGTTCTTAACATAAGGAGCACAGTCCATTTTCAGTGGCCATCTTACCTGACCCATCAGCACATCTAGCATCATTTGACTTCCAGTGTAGCACTGCCATCTTCTTATTATCCTTTTTTTTTTTTTTTTTTTTTTTGCGGTACTGGGGATTGAACTCAGGGGCGTTCTACCTCCGAGCTATACCCCTAGCCCTACTTTTTGTTCTTTATTTTGAAACCAAGTCTCACTAAGTTGCGGAGTGCCTCACTAGGTAGCTGAGGCTGGCCGCAAACCCGGATCCTCCAGTCTCAGCCTCCCGAATGCTGGGATTACAAGCGTGCGCCACCACGCCCGGCTTCTTATTATCCTTTTAAAACATCAATGCCTATTGCTCAGTTTCCTCTGCCATTCCCTTCTCATTCCACTGGCTTCTGGAGTGTTCACAGTTCACTCTTTGTACCTCTTTTCTATCTATACTCATTTCCCTAGAATGTTCAGCTAAATGGCTTTCAATGCCATGATGATGACTCTAAAATTTACATTGCTAGACCAAAATGTTCTCCTTAATTCCTTAACTTTCTACAGGTTTACTTCAATGTCCAGGAAGGTCCACAAACTTCAACTCTTCAATATTATTTTTCTAATATTCTCTAGAACTTGATGGCACTTGTTGTATCCACCATCTTAGTTAATAGCACCTTTGCCCTTCCAATTGCCAAAATTCAAAACCACAGAATTATCTTTTTTTTTTTTTTTTTCTGTACTAGGGATTGAACCCAAGCTACACTCCCAGACCTACTTTTTATTCTTTATTTTTGAAACAGTGTCTCACTAAGTTGCGGAGGGCCTCACTAAGTAGCTGAGGCTGACCAAGAACCTGTGATCCTCCTGTCTCAGCCTCCCAAGTACTGAGATTACAAGTGTGCACCACCACGCCCGGCTCCACGGAATTATCTTTAATGCTCTCTCTTACACAATCCACATCCGATCTGCCAGAAAATCTTGTTGTCTCTATCTTCAGAAAATGCCCATGTTCTGACCGTATCTTTCCACTTCCTCAGCTATCCCTTTGGCATATTTCACTATCAACTCTGGCTTGCTGCAGGAACCTTTCCTGGTGTGAAGCTGCCTACCTTCCACCTGCTCTGCATGCAGCAGCCAGAATTAGTTTGTTAAAAGTAAGTCAAATCATGTCCCTCTTCAACTTAAAACCAGTTCATTCAGAGTAAAAGGCTGATGTACAAGGATCTACATGATCTGGTCTCATTAAGCAAACCTCCACCTCAAGACCTTTGCTCTTTCTACTTCCTCGGCTTGGAACACACTTACCAGACATCACAGCACTTGATCCTTTGCCTTGTTGAGGTCATTCCTACACATGCCATCTAAATTATCCTCTGTCCTTGCACACAAGCCTCTCTGTTCTCTTTTTCTGCTTTACTTTTCTCCACATCACTTATCACTTTCTAGCATAGTCTACATTTAACTTTACTACCTTTTTACCTTTCACCTGTCCCCCTACTGGAATGCGAGTACCAAGACAGCAGTGATTTTTGCCATTTTCTTTACTACTGCATCTTTAGCAAAGAGGATTGCACATAGGAGGAATGCCTGGCATATGAAAAAATAAAAATAAACATTTAAATAATGAGTAAATGGAAGAATGAGCCATAAAAATTTAACAGAAACAGGAATGGGCATGGAGCTCAGTGTAACCCCTGATATACTGAGCCCAAACAGAGTCGGTGAGGTTCTGGGGGTGTATACACCAACCCATAGCCTAACATATTCACTCAACAGAAAATTTCATCCAATATCTCAATGCAATGTTCCTACGCCTCAGGAGAAAATGCATTAACTCTCAGAAACTTGATAGATCATGAACCATGAAAGTACTCGTAATCAGCTGTGTAAATACAGAACATAAGCTCTGATTCCACTTTTTCCTTTGATGGTACACACTGTAAATAATAATGGAAAATGAAAAAAAAAAAAAGAAGAAGAAGAACTTGGAGTGTATTTCATGGAGACTTCCATGAATGCCTGTCATTGCGTCTAACCTCCAACCACACAACCTTGCCCCTTTAAGGCATTTTCCACTTTCAACAAATATGACAGCCTAGTAAAAGGAGTATAGACCCTGGACTCAGAGAAAACCAGCTTCATACAGTGTCACACTATTTTCTAGCCACAGAACATTGGTCAAATTTGCTTGATCCTGCTGAGTCCCAGTGCTTCTTTGTAGAAGAGGCAGGATAAAACATCTTTCACAAGGTCCTTATGAGGATCAAATACATACATATCTACATATATCGTATATCTATATACGTATCTCTCATATTTTAAAAAGAAACAGGTTAAATTAATGTTAAAAGTTGTTTAATATAGATTATAATTTTACCATTTAATCAATTTTTTGTGGTACTGGAAATTGAACCCAGAGGCATTCTACCTCTGAGTTATACCCCCAGAACAATTTTATTTCTTATTTGGAAACAGGGTCTCACTAGGTTGCTGAGAGCCTCACTAAATTGCTGAGGCTGTTCTTGAACCTGTGATCCTTCTGTCTCAGCTTCCTAAGTACTAGGATTACAAGCAGGGGCCACCACGCCTGGCTCTCATTTAATCAGTTTAAAATATTATTTTTTAGTCTGAGTGTTGAACCCAGGGACATTCTACCTCTGAGCTACATCCAGAATCCTATTTATTTATTTATTTATTTATTTATTTATTTATTTATTTATTTATTTTATTTTGAAACAACAGGGTCTTGTTAAGTTGCTGAAGGTTTAAGTAGGTTGCTGAGGCTGGCTTCCAACCTTCAATCCTCCTGTCTCAGCTTCCCAAGTACTGGAGTTACAGGCATGTACCACCACTCCTGGCTAAAACTTATTTTTGAGCCATTTTATTTTTTCTAGTAGGTCTTTGAAATCTGATCTATATTTTATATGTGAACAATACCTCTCAATTTGGATTAACCACATTCAGGTGCTCAGTGGCGGCAGGTGACTGACTCCCCTAGTATTTTGAATAGCACAAGTGTAGAGGGAGGATAACAGGGCCTGAGTAAAAAAGACCCAAGTGCAATATACTGGATTGTATTAGGTGGTCTCTTAATTTTCAGTCCTTACGTTCTCTGATTTGAGAGTGAGTTAAGGCTGAGGGGGAGAATGGCCAAGCCTCCACAGCAGGACATTTGCCAAGGCAAGACCAGCTTACTCTTCTTTCTCTATTTAAGAGGCATCTTTATTTCTCACCAGCTTCTGAGCAGAAGCCAGGGTATTCATCCCCAGAAGGGTTCCCTTGGACGTGGTTCTGGGGAAAACCTTGCTACTGTATGGATTGCTTAAAGGGGAATTAAATGTTGCTATTGACCTAGTGAGGCGATGATCAGTGTGGCATAAATCAAACCCTTGACCCACGAACAGAAGGCAAGGCCCTTTTGATTAGTTTTGAACCGCTTTATTAAAAAGCACACTGCGCACTTCCAGGGTCTCTTTCATTCAGCCACTGGTAGAAGTCACAAGGAAGGACCCTTCCCCACCACATTGGTGCTGACTTCGGGAGCAGTGATACGCTCTGGCACAGCTTTGCCTTCCCTCTTGGCCTGGGTGGCCCTGGAGCTATTCAAAGTTTTCATTCATTGTCCTACTCTCTCTCGCATGAATTAGCTCAAATGGTTGTCTATTCAGACCTCAGTCACGAAACTTCTGTTGATGCCGGTGTGAGGCTTGAACAAAAATGAGGGACTTCATGTCCCTCCCATCTGAAATGCAGTGTGACCTTAGTCTCTCCATGCTCAGATTTCAGGTTCATCCCCGCGTGAAACAAAGGACACTCTTTCCACTTTGAAGGTGAGGGTGATGTTGGTGGAATCGTGGAGCATTTCACAAGAAGGTAAAAGATCAATATCTGACCCAATGATGGATCATTTCAATAGACCTCAGGGAAGAAGCAAGATGGTGAAGCACCTTCAAATCTTGTCAAATCTTGGCAAGCCTTTCAGATGACCGAGGAGTAGTGATTCCCTGATGTGCAGGTCAAGGACTCAAGAATGGGACAGGGAGGAGCAGGAGGGAAAGAGAGAAGGTGGAGAGGACTGGGGAGTATCTGCTGCAGGGCCACCAAAGGCAAAAGGATGGGAGAGTTGGAAACCCTGATCATGGCTGTTTCAGGGGGGCCCGAAGAAGAGCAAACTGATTAGCTGTAGACTATCATTTAAATCTCCTCTTAAAGCAAATCTAAGTCTTTAATCATTATCTCCCCAAACACCAAACAGTTCTGAACACACACACACACACCAGCCTCACTGAGAGACTTGTCAAGACCAAAACGGTAATTCACAAATTCACTAAAATTCCCTGCTCCACCGAGCAGTATGACAGCTCTAGCGACCGCGGTAACATTTCTATTCAAACTGGCTTTGGAGCCGAAGCTATAAATATCCTTGCAATATTTCCTGCTTCAGAACATAAAGACAGCTTTACAGCACTGATAAAATAGAAATTACTTTCTCTCTGAGGTCTTGCTGGAATTTTAATGTCTGTTTTGCAATAAAGCAGCTCCTACACAATTTGATTTGAGGGAAAGAAAACAAACGGTCTAATTTAGTTACAATGATGACTCTTCTTGTATTGTTTGCCCTACTTGCTTTTCTGGCTGCTGGGCTGTTAAAGTTTGTAGCAGGGAGCAGAGGGGATGCTGTTTATGAGAATATTAAAATTGTTTCTTTATTATTTAAAGATACATTGCCTCCATCCCTCCTTACCACAGAGCAACCAAAAAAAAGAAAAATTTAAGGAGAATTAGATAGAAAAAAAAAATAAAGTTTACAGCCCTTAATAGCGCTTTGTGAAAATTGCTTGTTAGAACTGTAAAGCTGTTGACCAAAGATGACACGAATTTAAGAGGCTTTTGAAACGTAAAAGATCACAGCAGCTTTAATTATTCCATACATGTTACCCAGTTCTTGTTAGTGCCTTCAAAGCTGAGCAAACCATCTTTTTTTCCCTTTCTTTCTTTTCTTTTAATCTGTACATACCCCCATCTACTTTGTAGATTATATGATGTGGAAAAAAAAAAAAAAAAGCAGAGAGAAAAGAAAAACTTGGCTTGCACATGGACCGTGTACTGAGGGCATTAGGAAAGTGGAATTGAGAACAGAAGCTAAAAATGGAGCAGGCTGTCTACAGTGGAGAATTAAATTATTGAAGGGAGGTGGGGTTTGCTCAGATGGTGATGAGGAAGGAATGTGATCAATCCAGTCACTTGAGACCTTTTGTCCAGTGGTTAGAGTTAGGACTAGAGTTCAAATTCACATTGGTCAAGGTCTGAGCTTCTACTTTGCACTTAAAGAAGATTCAGTCTATATTTGGAATGAATTATGACCACATTATACCCTCTAGTTGGCTGATCATTGGTATCTTTCCTAGGTCAGATGGCCCCAAGCAAAACCATGAAGCAGTAGTTCTCTTTTGTGACCTACTCCTCCTTATACGTCTCCCCTCTTCTCTAGGTTCTTCTTGCTCCCCTTTGCTTAAAACACCTTGTTTGCCCTTTTCCCTTCAGTTTCTTATAAATACGCTACTGTCTTCCATCTGAATATTACACTACCTGTGCTCATATCCCAGTATCCAGATGTACCAAAAATTCTTCCCTTTTCCTAAATCAGTCAATGCTTTCATGTAGTGTCTTACATATTATAGACTCATAAACTCTTTGATCTATTAGGGAAAATTCAACTATTATGTTTATTTTGTTTTTTTTAAAACTTGTTTTCCTAGGACCCTTCAGATTTTATAAAAATACCTGTACTTTTATCTACTTAACATGAGGAGGACTTGTGCATTTTTAAGAGGTTCTGAGCTTTAAAAGAGTTTAATAATTGTTTTGTTTGTTCAAGCTTTGTTGTTCACAAGAGAAAACTGAGGAGCAGAGAGAGGAAATAATTACTGGGTTTTTTTTTTTCACAGCTGAATAAAGGCAGAAGGAACCACCTTTACTCATGTTAATGATGCTTAATTTATAAACAATAATAATACTTAATAGATATAGAAAAAGCATTTGACAAAATTAACATGGCCCATGATAAAAACTCTCAAAAATTAGATATAAAGGGAATGTACATATAATAAAGGCCAGATACGACAAATCTAGAACTAACATCATACTCCGTAGTGAGAAGCTAAAAGTTTTTCCTCTGAGATTTGGAATAAGACAAGAATATCTCTTGCTACTTCTATACAATATAGTACTGGAAGTCTTACCTAGAGCAAGTAGTCAAAATAAATAAAAGACATTCAAATTGGAAGGGAAACTGTTAAATTTTCTCTGTATACAGATGATATGATCTTATATAGAGAAAAATCAGAAGACTCTACCAAAAAACAAAAACAAAAAAACCCTTTTCAAACTAATAAAGGAATTCAGCTACAAGAAACACAATCCATGTACACAAATCAATTATGTTTCTGTACCCCACTAAAACAAAATTAAGAAAATAATCTAATTTATAATAGCTACAAAAACATAAACAAAAATACTTAGGAATAAATTTAAACAAGTTGGTGAAAATTTTCCACACTGAAAACAATAAAATACGGTTTCCCAGATGAATTTTATAAAACCTTTATAGAAGAGCTAATCCCAATACTCCTCAATACATTCCATGAAATAGAAAGAAATGGGACTGTCCCAAATACATTCTATGAAGCCAACATCACATTAATACCAAAGACAACTCAAGAAAAGAAAACTGCAGACCTATATCGTTGATGAACTTGGATGCAAAATGCTAAACAAAATACTAGCAATGTGCATTCAAAACCACATCAAGAAAATTATACACTCTGACCAAGTCAGGTTCATCCCTGGAAGTAAGGCTGGTTCAACATATAAAAAACAATACATGTATCACCATATAAACAGAACTAAAGACAAAAATCACATGATTTCAATAGATGCTGAAAAAGCATTCAACAAAATCCAACAGCCATTCATGCTAAAAATACTACAGAGAATCAGAATAGAAGGAACATACCTCAACATCATAAAGGCAATATACAATAGGCCCACAACCAACATCATATTAAATGGGGAAAAACTGCGAAAGTTCCCCTTAAAAAGAAGAACAAGACAAGGATGTCAACTATCAGCACTCCTTTTCAATATAGTACTTGAGACTCTAGCCAGAGCCATAAGGCAAGAGAAGGAAATCAAAGGTAGTACAAATAGGAAAAGAAACAAAATTATCTCTATTTGCAGATGACATGATATTATATTGAGAAGACCCAACAAACTCAACTAAAAGGCTTATAGAACTGATCAACAAATTCAGCAAATTATCTGGATACAAAATCAATCTTAAAAAATCAGAAACTTTCCTATATGCCAACCATGAATCCACTGAAAAAGATATCCAGAAAACATTCCACTCACAATATCGCCCCCCAAACAATAGAATATTTAGGAATAAAGTTAATCAAGGAGGTAAAGGACCTCTATAAGGAAAATTATAAAACATTGAAAAAAAGAAATTGAAGAACATTTGAGAAGATGGAAAGAATTCCCATTCTCTTGTGTAGGCAGAATAAATATCATCAAAATGGCCATTCTTTCAAAAGTGATCTACACTTTTTCAATGCAATACCAATTAAATTACCAAGATCATTCTTCACAGACATAGAAAAATCTGTCCTTAAATTTATTTGGAACAACAAAAAACTAAGAATAGCCAAAGTAGTTCTCAGCAACAAGAACCATGTCAAAGACATCACAATACCTGACTTCAAACTATACTACAAAGCCATAGTAATAAAAATAACATGGTGTTGGCACAAAAACAGACACATAGACCAATGGAGCAGAATAGAAGACTCAGAAACAACTATGCACATTTACAGCCAATTGATTTTTGCCAAAGTGGCCAAAAATATACACTGAAAAAAATATAGCCTCTTCAACATGGTTACCCACATTCAGAAAAACAGAAATAAACCCCACTTTCTCATCCTGCACAAGAATCATTTCAAGATGGATCAAAGATCTGGAAGTTAGTTCAGAGAGCTTGCAGCTACAGGAAGATGGCATAGGTCCAACACTTCCACACATAGGCACAGGTAAAACCTTTCTCAACAAGACCCCAAAGGCATGAGAAATTAAAAGGAGGATCAATACATGGCACTGCATTAAACTGAAGAACTTCTGTGCAGCAAAGGAAACTACCTTAACTGAGACAGGAGGATCACAGTAGAAATTCTAGAGGTAGAGATAGTTTAACCTTAACAGAGATTCCACAGAATGAGAGAAGATTTTTGCCAGCTACTCCTCTGATAGAGGACTAATACCTAGAATATATGTCTCAGTCCCCCAAGTACCAAGATTACAAGTGCACACAACCACTTTTTATGAGAAATTGAAGAAAAAAAATTTAAATTCACATAGAACTCTAAAAGTTACTCCAACAATCAAAGCAAATTTGAGGGAAAAAATGAAGAAGTAAGCATCATATCACTTGATTTCAGAACATACCATAAAGTTACAGTAATCAAAAGAGCATGGCACTGACATAAATACTGATGCATAGACTAACAAGGTAGAATAGAGTCCCAAAATAAATTTGTGCATTTATAGTCAATAGATTTTCAACAAAGATGCCTAGTAGATACAATGGGAAAGGACAATCCTTGAATAAATTATTTTGGTAAAACTGAATATCTACATGTAGAAGAATGAAATTAAACCCTATTTTACTCTAAATACAAAATCAATTCAAAGTAGATTAAAGTCTTAAATGTAAGACCAGAAACTATAAACTACTAGAAGAAAACACAGGGTGAAAGCTCTATGACATTGGTCTGGGCAATGAATTTTTTTTTTTTTACTCTAAACTACACTAACGAGTTTACTTAAAAATCTGAAGTTTCTGCTTATCAAAGAAAGTAATCAACAGGGAGTGAAGAAAACAATATATCTGATAGAGGGTTAATATCCAAAATATATAGAGAACTCTAAAAACTCAGTTTTAAGAAAACAAATAACTCAATTAAAAGATAGGCAAAGGATCTGAAGAAGGCATACAAATGACCAAAAGGTATATAAAAAGATTCTTAATATCATTAATCATCAGGAAAATACAAGTAGAAAGTATATTGAGGCATCACTTTATATCTACTAGAATATCTATTATCAGAAGAATGAAGGATAACAAGTGTTGGTTAAGTATGTGAAAAAAACCGAACGCTTGAAGACTTTAGTAGGAATGGGAATTAGTGTAGCTCTTATAGAGAACAGTATGAAGGTTCCTCAACAAGTAAAACAGAACTACCATATAATCTAACAGAATATAATCTAACTATATAATCTTTGTGCTAGCTATATGTCCCAAGGACATGAAATCAGTATGTTGAAGATACATATGCATGCCAATGTTCATTGTACCATTACTCACAATATCCAAGATATAGAATCAACCTAAGTGTCCATCAAAGGATGAATGGATAAAGAAAATATGGTATATATACACAATGGAATACTATTCAGCTTTAAAAAATGAAGTTTTGTCATTTATGATAACATGAATGAACCAGAAGGATATTTTGTTAAATGAAATAAACCCGGTACAGAAAAATAAATTACAACATGATTTCACTTATATGTGAAACTCAACATCAAATCATAGAATCAGAGAGTAGAATGGTAGTTCCCAGAAGCTGGGGAGACTGGAAGGTTGAGGAGATGTTAGATAAAACATATAAAATTTCTGTTAGAAAAAATAAGCTCGAGATTTGCTGCACATAATAGTGACTATATTTAATTATAACACATCATATATATACATGTATATATATGCTGTATATATATATGTATATATATGGAAATTGTCAGGAGAGTATATTTCATTTTCTTATCACAAAAAGGTAAAAATGTAAGGTGATGCATACATTAATTTGCTTAATTTAGCCATTCCATTATGTGTACAGATGCCAAAACATCATGTTGTACTCCATAAATACATACAATTTTTATTTGTTAATTGTAAATAATATTAACAATAGATCGCAAAGCCTTTGTTATGAAGGCACTTAAAGAATAGATAGTATAGGTCTCCAATTTATAAAATGTGGTCTAAGGAACCTACCACAGTCCCTGAGACACTTTTAAAGGTTTTGTGAGGTCAAAACTACTCAAGACTATATTTTAGTGTAGTTTTAGGTTTACAGCCAAATTGAGCAGAAGGTACAGAGAGTTCCCTTACATCCCTTCCCTCACACATGCACAGCCTCCCCCATTACCAACATCTCTCACCAGAGTGCTATACTTGGTATAATTGATGAATCCACTTGGCACATCATTATCACCTAGAGTTCACACTGTTCACTAGGGATCACGCTTGGAGATGTACAATCTGTGGATTTGGACAAACATGCTGATGAGTATTCACCACTACGGTACCATATAATGTAGTTTCACTGCCCTACAAGCCTGTGTTCCCCATATTAACCCCCCCCCCATAATTCTAGAGTTTTGCCTTTCCCAGAAGGTCATACAGTTTGAATCATACAGAATGCAGAATGTAGCCTTTTCCAGTTAGATTCTTTCACTTAGAAGCCTGCATTTAAATTTTCTCCATGTCTTGGCATGGCTTGATAGCTCATTTCTTTTTAGAGATGAATAATATTCCATTTGTCTAGATGTATCACAGTTTATTTACCCATTAACCTCCTGGAGGTCATATTGATTGCTTCCAAGTGTTGACAATTATGAATAAACCTATTATAAAATCTGTGTGCAGGTTTTTCTATGGGCATAATTTTTTAGCTCTTTTGATTGTATTGTAAGAGTATGTTTAGTTTTGTGAGAAATACTTAAACTGTCTTAGGTATTTATAAGGCTATACCATTTTTCATTCCAACCACCAATGAATGAGACTTTGTTATCCCATATTCTTGCTAGCATTTGGTATTGCCAGTGCTCTGGATTTTGGCCATTCTCATAGGTGTATAGTAGGATTTTGTTGGCACTTTAGCTTGCATTTCCCTTGTGACATGTGATACAGAGCAACTTTCATATGCTTACTTCTCATCCATATATCTACTTTGGTGAGGTGTCTGTTACGGTCTTTTACCCGGTTTTAAATTGAGTGTTGTTGTTTTTTTTTTTAATTTTTTTATTGATGAGTTTGAAGAGTTCTTAGTACTTTATCAGATACATCTTTTGTCAATGTTTTATTCCAGTCAGTGACTAATTCTACTCATTCTCATGACAATGTCTTTCACAGAGCAACACTTTTCTATTTTGATGGACTTAGCTTATTAATCCTTTCTTTTGTGAATCATAACCAAGTATTATATCTGGATAGGTTACTAGATTTTCTCCTATACTGTCTCCCAGGAGTTTTGTAGTTTTCATTTTACATTTAGGTTTCTTATTCATATGGAGTTAATTTTGTGAAGGTGTAAGATCTATGCCTAGAGTCATTTGTTTTGCATATGGAAGCCTAACTGTTCTAACACAATTTGTTGAAAAGGCTAACTTTATTTTATTGTCAAAACTTTTCATGATGATAAAAAACACATTATTTTTCACTGTCTTGGCATTACAGTGCTGATGCAGAGAAATTGTGTGTCAAATATTAGTACTTTAGTCCAAATTAAGATGATGTCACTGTATTCTTCCTTACCTTGCATTCACAGAAGAAAGTAAGAAGTGAAGGAGGAAAAATAAATAAATAAATAAAAGGATGAAGTATGAAGTATCCAAGGCAAAACACAGCTTAAGAATGCTTTTTTTTTTTTCTTTTTTTTTTTGGCATTGGGGATTGGGCATTCTGCCTCAGAGCTACACCCCCAGCCCTATTTTTCTTTATTCTTTATTTTGAAACAGGAGGTTCAAAAAGCTGTGGAGGGCCTCACTAAGTAGCTGAAGCTGGCTGCGAACCCGGATCCTCTGGTCTCAGCATCCCGAGTCTGGGATTACAAGTTTGCGCCAACATGCCCTGCTTAAGAATGCTTTTGATGAAGAAGTAATGTTACTAATTTTACTAAATCTTGAGCCTCGGATATGTCTATTTTTAATAGTTTGTCACAGTGGAAAATACATAGAAAGTACATAAAGCATTAACAAAGTATGACAGTTGTCTCAGATAAAACAACTGTGCGATTGTAACCTGAATTAATCTCTTTACATGTCCCACCACTAGAATGAACTACCAACCAATAAGCAATGGTTATTGAAACTTGGATCCATTTGGAAGACATTTATTTGAAAAATGATTGAAATAAGACTGTCACTTCAAAGAAAACAACTGACATTACATTTTCCCAGTGATAATATTTGTGCTTTCAAGCAAAAATTAGAATTCTAGAAAACCATATCTCCCACTATGAACTTGACAGCTTCCCAATACATAAAGACTTTTTGATGAGATTAGTAGTGATATCAATGAATGAGATGTTTTTAATATTGAATAGTGAAATATGTCAACATTTGGAAGAACTGAATTATTTAAGGAACCAATATCTTCAAAATGACCAATACATTGTGTTACAAAATCATACTTGGGTAAAAGATCCATTCAATCTGCAAGAGAAGCCAATGGATTTTGATATAGCAAAGTATGAAAAATTGATTCAGATTCTGTATTGTAAAAAATCTTTAAGAAACTATTTGTTCAGTTTTGGTGTAATGTCAAAGAGAAATAGCCAAAAATATACTTAAACTGGAACAGCATATTACAACAGACTGATTGCAGAGGACTATTTGAGAATACAGCTATCTTTTTATTAACCCATTAAGTTTTTTTCAGTGAAAAATTGAATAATGTCAATATTTCAATGAAATTGACATACAGATTAAAAATAGGTTGTAAATCATACCATAGGGCTTATATATTCTTTATATGTATTTTCATATTTACTTATCTCAAAAGAACAGAACTCTAATTTTTTTTATTTCAAAAGTTACCATAAATGGTATATTTGTTGTTCAATTTAAGTTTTTATAGGTTTCTCACATCCAGGACATTTTCAAAACAGGTGAAACAACCTAGTTGATAGTGGCTGTTGGTGGAGATAAACCCCAGCCATCTTTTCTTCCCAATCCTAATCTCTTCTCCACTGCACCTCACAGCTTTGGGGAATGAACCAGGATAACATAACAATTTCCTTTTGAAAAAAAAAATTGGAAAGCAAAATGAGGCCTCAAAACAATTAACAACTTTCCCATATCTCATATTCATATTAATGAGAAGTAAATACTAATATCCTGCCAATGGAGCCTTTCTCATGTGTTAAGAACATTGTTAAATATGCTACATTCTATAATATTCCTAGTCTAGCTTTCTTTTTATTTATCATCCAGATGAGGAGAGGCAAAAATAGGACTGAGGAAGGAAACAGTTAAAAAAAATATTCTGGCAACATATAAAGTTATTACTACCAACTCCACTAACATATACATGGAGGGAGGAGGTGGGATCAGAGTGGGATGTGGAAGAAAATACACAAAGAGTTGTGTGCATGTATGTTTGTATCACATTGAACCACACTATGATGTATAATTGCGATGCACTAACAAAATACTTTTTTAAAATGCTCAATACGTTTTTTAAAAACTCTCTCCTAGATTATTTATTATACTCAGGTCACAGTAGGTCTTAGAAATCTAGGTCTTCTAGTTTTTGAAGTTATAAGTGGGTGGTTCTAATTGCATGTTCCAAGATAATGTGTATACCTGGAAAATTCCATCTCAATGACTCATTCTTATAGACGAAATGCTAAAAAGTAGGAGTCTATGTATGACTAAAAAGAACAAGAAGATGTTTTTAGTTAAATGAGGAAGGGAGACATCCTTCTGAAGGCCAGCTCTCTGGAAAGACTTCAAATATCTCCTAGTTTCAGTGGGTTGGAAATGCCACAGCACTAGCAGCATCCTTCCTGGTGTCCTTTTCTTAGTTCCAGTCTCAGCACCAATCAAGTAGTGCAGGGGAATGTGGCAACAATGAAAGCAAGGAATTAATTAATCTCTTTCCAACTTTAATGAAAGGGGAGAACACTAAGACCAAAGCCACAGCAGGAGAAACCGAGATGTAATATCCGCCCTGTGCTTTATACCTATTCTATGAAAACAGTTATGAAAATTGAATTAAAGAAAGAAAAGCATACATTTCCTCAGAGCTTAGATAGGTTTTATTTTTCATCCAAATCATTTCAAATATAATCCATGTCTATGTTCTTCTTACACATGAACAATAAATCAACCATTTTTTATTGAATGTTCCTCCTCCCTTTGTGATGGTAATGGCCAGTTTCTGCACAGTTGATCAGATCAACTAGGCTATTGATTTGATTTGGTCATTGAAATGGTCCCTGAATTAGGTTATTTCATGTTTTCCATCTACTGAATAAAAATTATATTTACCTAGTGTTTTCTAAAAATATAGTCTGTGTACTACCTGCCTCAAAATTATCAGCAGTGCTTATTTACTATAAATGTAGATGCTAAGACCCACCCCCCTGGTCTTTCTAACTCAGAGTCCCTAAGTATGTGGATTCAGAAATCCTATTAACAAGTTTCTCAGGTAATTCTAAGGAAGGTCACCAGTGCACTAACTTCCAGATTGACAACATACTTGCAGCCTTATCTTACTCAAACTTGCTGCAGTATTTGACTATAGCTGTGGACCACTGGAAACTCTCCTTCTGGCTTCAGGGATGCTGAATCTTCCTTCTACTTCTGACACTTCTTAACTTTCTTCCTCACAACTCCATGGATTCATATGTATTAACTTTGCTATTGGAATATCCTTTTAGTTCTTGTTCATTTCATTTTAAATTGATATTCAGAAAAATCTTAAAACAATAACAACAACAACAAAAAGAACAACTAGGTATTAGTTGGGCACAGTGGCATATGCCTGTAATCCCACTGCTTGGGAGGCTGAGACAGGAGGATCACAGATTTAAGGTCAACCTCAGAAATTTAGTAAGACCCTGTTTCAAAATTATAAAATAAAATAGGGCTGGGGGTGTAGCCCAGAGGTAGAACATCCCTGGGTTCAATTCCTAGTACCAAAAAAAAAAAAAAAATAACATAACAAGCCGGGCGTGGTGGCGCACGCTTGTAATCCCAGCATTCGGGAGGCTGAGACCGGAGGATCTGGGTTCGCGGTTAGCCTCAGCTACCTAGTGAGGCACTCCGCAACTCAGTGAGACTCTGTTTCAAAATAAAGAATAAAAAGGGGCTGGGGGTGTAGCTTGGAGGTAGAATGCCCCTGAGTTCAATCCCCAGTACCGCAAAAAAAAAAAAAATAACATAACAAAACCTAGGTATTAATCAAGCTGATCTTATAATTTAAAACATTAAATGGATCCAGATGTAAGTTCATGCCCTGGAGATTCAAGCACCTCTGTCATGCGTTCCCCACCTATCTTCTCAGCATCAGAAGTCCCTTATTCAGGCAAAGCATGCCTCCATTCTTCCTTCTATAAATACTTTACACTTTCTTCTCCTAAAAATTTGCCTGTGTAAATCTCTCAAACATGATTTCCCCAAATCCATCACTGACAGAAAAGCAATCTTATTCATCTTTCAATTTTTATTTCATATACTACCTTCTACAATCAATAGTTATTCATTGATTTCTTCCTAAGTAGAAGTCAATAAGTTTGATACTGTAAGCAAAAATAGACTCCTCCTTTGCCCTGAGTTTAGGAATTGGTTCACTAGGCAAATCTCTTCCTCCAGGTGCTCATGTCAGTATGTTGTATCTCTACAGTTGTTTTCCACATCCTATCTATATTCAAAAGAAAAAATTAGAACATATCCTATTCCCAGAACCAGACTGTAAGCTTTTTGATGACACAGACCAAGTGTCACACAGCTTTCGAGCTCTCAGAGAATCCATAGTTGTTGTTCCATAAAAACTGTTGATTTGGGTTTGACTTAATCAATTGCAACCCCTTTATCTGAGAGATAAAGTGAATTCCAGAAAGATTAAAAAAACATTCCTCAAAGTCTAATAGCTACTTAGTTGCAGAGCCAGAGCTAATACCTTTGTTTTCTTGAAATGCTCACATTCAAGTTAAAAAAAAAAATCAGTGTAAGAGAGAACTGTTTCTTTGTCCCTTTCATATTGCAAATTAAATCTCCATTCTCCTCATGTTTATAGACAAGCTACTATTTTAGTTTATATTCATGCTAATTCCTTTTCTTTCCCATGCTTTTCTCTGGACTTTCTTCAGCTCTTTCTCACATATCTCCTACAGGATATGTGGATGTGACATGCAGAATTGCAGCCACATGATGATTTTGTATACAGAATGATAATATTGTCTGTATATCCCCAGTCTCCTTCCTGATCATGTTCAGATAATTGCTGGTCCTCTCGGTCAGCAACATCAGCATGTGGAGCAGGTATTTCGGGGATGGATGCAAGGGCTTCAACAACCTACTCCGGAATGTAACTGGTGGTGAACCCAGCATTCCCTACACAAGCTCACACTGAAATTTGTGGGCTCAGTATCTGCCCAGTCTCACAGCCTATAATTTCCTCACATTGGCTTGGCGTATTACTCCACAGAAAGGTTTAGCTCCACTTGCAAAACCATTTTCAAAACAAAACAATTCCTTAAAAAATAATATTAGATACTTTTCAGTATCAATATCCAGGAGGTTTTCTGTTATAGCTGTGGCATTGAAAAAAAAAAAAAAAAAAAAGAAAAAAAGCAACTCTTTTAACTCTTTTAATCTACTTTTAGCATCATATATATATGTATATATATATTTGTATATATGTATACAAATACATATATTCAAATATATATATACATATATATATTTGTAATGGTGATTGAACCCAGGGTCATACTACTTCTGAGCTACACCTCATTCTTGTGTGGGTGTATGGGGGGGGTGGGTATTGGAGATTGAATCCAGGGGCATTCTACCTGCAAGCCACACCTCTAGTTTTATTTTATTTTTTATTTTAAAATAGGTTCTTGCTAAATTGCTGTGGGTCTCACTAAGTTGCTGAGGCTAACCTCGAACCTGCTATCCTCCTGTCTCAGCCTTTCAAGTACTGGGATTACTAGCATGTACCACCATGCCTGGCCTTCATCTTACTTATAAACCAGAATCTTGACAATGTTAATGAAGTCTTTCTCTCTTGGCCATTCTATGCTTAATAAGGCCTATAAAAATACTTTAGAAAATTGGTAAACGATGCCAAGCATTTTTAGAAAAATATGCTCATTGGCTTTCCATGTTCATATATTTACCAAACCCTTCAACCAGGTCCAGGAGATAAATGAGATATGATTTCCTTTTCTGAAACCACAATGGAAAATGTTTACATTTGTGTTCAGTGAGCTTCCCAATACTACACAGTCATCCAGTTACCCAAGGTGAACATTGCACAGTCTACCTGGAGTCTCATAAGCAGTGTCTAGCATAGTACCTGGAGCATAGTAGTCTTTTCCTTCCCGTCTGGAGTCCAGTCACTTATAATAGGTGGCTTTGGTGCCAAGATGGACAGAAACCTGATTCTGCCACTTGTTGTACTGAAGGGTCTCACCTCTGTACTCCATTTTCTCACTGATAAAATCAAGCGTTTGCAATCAATAACCTCAAAGACTTTCTTTAACTATATTTTTTCAAGCATTTCAAGACCCATTCTAGTCTACAGTTTCACACTTGCTATCCATCTTTCAAAACATTTACTAGTTTGAGGCTCCTATCTTGTCATCAGTTATACGTTGCAACATACAGTATATTAATTAAGATTTCATTGTGTGCCTTCTATTTCTCTACCAAAAAAAATAAAAATAAAAATATCTTGGATTGCAGTTTACCTGTCTGAGCAATAATTTAGGTAAAAAAATCTCCCTTTTTTAAATCCCTGAATGGATGTATTTTTAATGATCTTTTTATCCTCTTTTACTTCTTTCTAATTCTGGTATTTCTTTTATTTATGTTTTTGTTTTCTTTTTGTGTTTTTTCTTTCCTCTACCCTTTTATTTTAGTTTTTGTAACAGGAGCCATAAATTTCCTCAAATAGCATCTCCATGGTTTCCTGTTGTTAAGATATATACTCATATGATTTTAAAATTAGAAAAAAATAACTAGAAAGATAATAAATTACAGTAGAAAAGGCATCAGAATTTTATCAAGTCTTAGTTCTCTGGTCTTGGGAAAAATACTTAACATCTCTGATTCTCCACAGCAAAATGAAAGTAATACTAAAAATACTGAACACTTTCCTTCAATACACAAGAGATAATATAAAGCATACTGCAAACTTTCCTACTAAATATTGCTTGCTATTATTATTATATAATTCCCTCATCTTTTCATTGGCTTGGCTGTCCCTTGGAAACTGGTGCTTGAATTTATTCTTGAATTCGAGTTTGTACCAGACATGTTGCATTTTTTTAAAAGAATGAGCAGGACAAGCTTTTATATTTCCACATGGGCTGTCTTTCCCTTTTTAAAACACAATGCTTATGCTCTCACAAAGGCCTCTTTCCTATGATAGCCATTTGGCAGGGGTTTTGTCTGAGCGCCTGTTCAAGCAGAACGTGTGATTTACTGTTGGTTGTGAAGGTGAAAGAGATTTTGACAAGTGGAGAAATGGAGAAAGTCTGAGCTTTGTTCATTAACATGCAGTCCTCTTTGTGTGTGTGTAGGGGGCGGGAGACAAAATAAGGAGGGCTAGACATATGAGTTATAAACTCGAAGCCTAATTTGGTTATGGAAACAGATCTGTGTCTGGAGGAAACACATGGCACCGCAGTCCTCAGGCCATCGGTGTTTGGGAAGCCTGATTCATTTAATTGGTAAATCATCTGTCTTACATTGTCCTCCACCAGCATTATCTGTGAGACAGCTGCCCACCTTGGCTAATTTAAATATGATTTAGCAGGATAGCCTCCTGTCCCTCCTGCCAGGACATTCATAGTACCAAATTAAAGTTGATTGGCATTTCCCACCCAGCCATTGGTGATTCATAGATCAGATTCTGTTACTGATCTACACCAGGAAGAGTTAGAGAAGGATATCTTTATTACCCCTTTTCAATGACAAGGTCTTGGCCCATTACCCATTTGCTAGTTTTTTAATATGTCTGCAAGATCCATTGTGTGAGCAGCTGTCATACATGCAGGTGGGGACTCCTCAAAGAATTTTGGGCCAATTCCCCCTAATGCGGGTCAATCTCCTAGTTATCTTTCTCTTTTTCAAATAGGGCAACTAATCCTATGATTGGGAAAATTATCTTTTCACCTTTTGGGAAGTCTAATGGGAAGGACATTGGTTTGACTTAGTTAAGATGCTTCTAGGGTTCAGTTTTTATGGATAAAATGTTGCATGTGTTGGTGTGGGTGACAGACAGCTCATGCCCCCAGGAAAGAGTCGTCTAGAGGTGGCCACAGATAACCAGCCACACTTGGAACTAATGAAGAGTTTGAGCAAGATTACAGCAAGAAAGTGTTTGTGCCTGAACTCTCACCTAGTTTTGTTACTTCTGTTCCAATCCTCAATCCACTTCTTTCTGCAATTCTCCTTACAGGCTACTTGAGTTTTCTACCTCCTTTCTTTTTTCTTTCCTAGCTTTTTATGTTAGTCTTTTAAAAAGTTAAATACAGAAGATTAAAGATGATACAGTAACACTTATGCATTTACCTCTAAAATAACAATATTTTTCACATTTGATTAAGAAACTTTTTAATAAAAAGGAAATCTGAATCATAAAATTAAAGTTTCCTCAGTCCTTCATGTTCAGTGTCTTTCCTTTATAGATAATACTCTCAAACATTTTAACTTTATAACTAACAATCCTTTAAAATTATTAGAATACAATGTGTATATTTTATTACAAACTGTATGCACAAGTATCTTTAAAATATATGGTATTTTTATTTTTGAAAATTATAAAATATTGTAAATATTCTACAAAATGCTTTTTCTGTCAGATCAGTATTATTACTGCTTTTTGGCAGATATAGTCCTAATTCATCTCTTTTAATTATTGTGCAATATATCCTGTGCTACTTTATTTATCCTTTCTTTACCTAATGGATATTTGATTTTTCCTACTTTTTTGTCTTGTTCTGGTTTTGCCATCATCCACAGTGCTTCAGTGAATCTCTTTGAAGACATCTTTCTTTGTACATGTGGAACAATTCCCCTAGAGTATCTACTAGATGTTGACTTGCCAGGTCAGAGGTTTACGCACATACAATTTTACTAGATATTGCCAAATTGCTCCTCAAAATACTTGTGCCAGTTTGTATCTTCACCAGCAGTGTTTCAGAGTTGTCATTTCTCCTCTTTCTTGCTAAAACTTGGTACTCCTGACTTAAAGATCATTGTGAGTCTGATGGGGTTAAAGAGTAAAGCACTGTTTTTATTCCTTGAATTCTTCTGATTAAAGGCGGGTAGGGCATTTTTTTATATTTATTTGCTCTCTCGATTTCGTCTTCTGTGAATTGCCTTTTCGCATCTTTCATTCACTTTCCCATTTGTCTTTTACTAAATTGATTTGCAAGAGTTCCTTTATATTCTGAATATTAATGTTTTGCCTGTTACATGTGCTATAAATGTCTTCTTCACTTTGTTGTATATCTTAATTTTATTTGTGGTGTCTTCAGTTCCACAAAAATTTTACATTTTGAAGATATCTTTTTGTTGTTGTTGTTAGAGCTAAGAAAATGCTTTCCTACTGGAGGGTTTTACTATCTATTTTTACATTATGCTTTAATAGTTTTAAAGGATTTTTTCACATTTAAATCTTTAAGACATTTGGAGTTTTGTTGTTGTTGTTATTGTTGTTGAGATAGGAACCTAATCTTATTTATTTGTCATATGAAAATTAAAATCGTTTTAGATAATCAACAATTATTTGATTGTTTCAAATATCATTTTTACCCCAAATGATTTTGTATGACTTTTCTAATCATGCATCAAGGTCTCAGATATGGTTACATCTCTTTCTGAATTCATAATTCTATTGAAATGACTGTGCCTTAACCACATAATCTTAATTTCTTCATCTCCTATTAAAACAGTTGATGTCTTTTCAAATGAGTGTACAATCGTAATTTTAATTCATGAGTCTTCTGTTATTCTTTTCACTTTAACTTACAAGTTATTTTTGTGGCAATGTGTTTTCACGGTTATGTTTTTGCCTTTCCAAATATTAAGCAGAGGGGATGGGGTGTCACTCAGGGTTAGAGCTTTTGCTAAGGAATGGTATTACCTGTGTTTCAGAATCTTACTCCTTAAGTGGGTCACACCCCTTTGTTTCTTCTTTATCTCAAAGTGATTCCTCTGCATTTTTGCTCATATATTTTTTATCAGCAAAAATAGCCCATGTCTCCAATTGTTTTGTCAGAACCTGAATTTCAGTGTCTTGGATTCTGACTACCAGTCCAAAGTGTCCTTATGTTATTTCTTCCAAAACATCTAGAGAGTATCATAGAATTAGATCCAAATTCCTTGGATTTCCAGAGAAAATCTATTATTTTGGTCCTTAACTTGACTTGCTACAAAGATCTTACATAATACACAGCCCAGAGAAAAAATGCAAGTAAACATAAGTATCTTGAAGTTCACATAGAGATGAAAACAAAAGGAATTCATGGAAAAGCAAAATTATATATACCTGGAGCAAAGAAAACTTCTTAAATGTGATATTTTAGTTGAAACTTTGAAAATTAGGTAAGATTTTTACATGAAGAAATTGAAAATAGTGCTTCTGATCTGGGGAATCCAGGAAGCCTGGGGGTGACAGTATGTAAAAATGGAACGGTGCCCAATGTGGATGAGATCAAACAGAGGTTCAGGACCACTGTGCAGAATCTGTATACAAGCTGGCCAAGAATGAGTTTCATGAAAAAATAGTCCAAAAACCATGTTTCGTTGATTGTACATTTGAATTAAAAAGACAGTTGCACAGGACAAGGAAAATTGAAGAGGACTTTTATGTAGACAGCATTTCCTAAAGTGCTATGAGCTTCTCTCTCAACACATATAAATAATGGAGTAAGTATAAAGAAAATTCATTGATTTTGATTTTTAAAATTTTCTGTATTTCTTTGACATCTTGAGCCTTCTGTATCTATAGAGAGACTGTTCCTCCCAGGGCAAGCTGATTTCACAAACAAACAAGCAAACAAACAAACACGTCTGTCTCACTAACCAAGCCAGAGTTTTTACTTAGAACCCTAGGTGAGCAAAGAAGTTGACTTAACAGAAGGTGATGAGGGGACGGGGGACACCCTAATGCACAAGATGTACTTTCACAAACATATCAAAGTCAGTCACTAAACTGAACCTGAGAAGGAGAGAGGGCGAGGGAGTGGGGTGGGAATTGGGGAAAGGTTAAAAGAGAATTGTGTGCATGTATGCCTTTATCAGCTTGTACCTAACAAAGATGTATGATTACAATGCACCCGTTAAAAAATAAAATTTAAAAATTAAAAAAAAAAAAGAAAGACCTTCTTCATTATCAAGTTCTCACCTTTTGGGCCTGATTTCCCTGCCCTATTATTCCCTGAGCAAGGTAATAGACAATTTCAGACAACTGTTGTACACCAGAGCCTACTAAAATTATTTGAAATAGTCAACCCTGTCAGCTTACTCTGCTGGTCCATTGTTACCTGCAGATGACACCATAGAGGCCCTTGTCCACCCTTTGCCTCACTCTCTCTGCCTCCTGACCAACACTGACACTGGTACTTGCTGAGGTGGCCCTGCCTTGTGTGGAATGTCTCCTGTTTCTAAAAACAAACTCCTCACTTCACAACAGTCATTTCCATGTCTCCATGTCTTACCATCCTTGGGTACTATTAGTACAGAGGATTATTTAGAGAGCGTGATATGGAGTGTAGGTCCATGATGGATTGAAGTCATTCATGTCTGTGAATTCTAAAGGATAAGTGACTGGATGGGGGAGCCTGCAGCAGCTACTGTTGGAAAATAACGGTGACATTCAGATCTTCCAAGAAGCAAATTCCAAGATGTTATCAAATGTGCAAAATATTTATTGGGAGAATAACCTGTGAAAGACACGGGAATAGGAAAGAGGAAAACATTTCACTATGATATAGGTCTAACACCTGTGAAAGAAGAGAGAAGGAAGACTAGATAGAAAGTCTCAGGCTGCCACTAAATTCTGAAAAAGTCTCAGAGAGGATCATAGAGAGTCCTTGAGTTGCAGTTGTCCATTAGAAGAATCACGCATCAGGCGGTACTGGCTGTTCTCTAGAACTCCTGTGGTGGTGCTCAATCATCATGCAGGAGTAGCAAAAGAGAGCAGGGCTCCGAGTCTGCAGCACTGTGCTCTCCATAGCAGTTTCTCTGAAGTTAGGGGAACACTTCCACGGCCATCACAGCTAGTTCAAAGTGTGCATATGTGAACTTGAGGTGACCATAGTGAGGGTATGTCATCTTGCCCAAGAGACTTCTGCAGTGCAATGGAGTCTCTGGAGTTAAAGGCTGCTTGTGCACCTCTGAATGTTCAAAGGTAGAGAGGAAATCACAACTGGCCCATAGAGGAGACACATTTGACTATGTCAAGAGACTTGGGGATGAGAAATCTTCAGTGTTGTGGTCAGGAAAAGGTAAATCCAAAAATAATTCTACAAAGCACCTGTGAAAGAACAAATCTATCTATCTATCTATCTATCTATCTATCTATCTATCTATCTATCTATCATCTATATATCTATCTATCACCTATCATTTATCTATCCATCTACCTATCTGCCAAGCCCAGACAGCACAAATTCTTTTATAAAAGGTGGTTCTTTCCATATCACCAGTCCAATATGATTTTTTTTTGCTCCCTTACTTTTTGTTCCTCTCCCAATCCTGACCCTGGAGTGGTCATAAAATATATTAGGCTGAGTAATAATACAGATAAAGGGTTAGTTAGCTTATAGTTTTGGAGGCTGAAAGTCCAAGATCAGGTGGCCCCATTTACTTGGCTTTTGCATGAGGTGAAGTCCTCATGATAGATGGTATCAAGGTAGAAAATGCATGAGAGAGGGCAGATCAGACAGTGAGACAAGAAGCCAGAGATTCAGGGGCCATTCTGGATCTTTTGTAACAATTCATTCTCATAGGAACTAACTAGGTTCCCAAGATACCTATCTTAATCCCTTCTGAGGGCAGCCGCATCAATACTCTAACCACCTCTCATTAGGTCTCTTAAAGGTCCCACCACTTCCTAATATCAATACAAGCTTCTATCACATGGTCCCTTGGAGGACAAACTACAAACCATAATGCACAGGGAATAAGCAAAAGTAGATCACATTCTTTTTTACTTTGCAGACTTCTCACTTGTAGTAGAATCAAATCACATAGAGGATTCTCTCTAAATAGAATATGAAATCTAAAACATTCTCCATCTAGATATTTCAGTCACTAGTGATATCTGAACCTTTGAGACAGGTCAATGGCTTAAACATCCCATTGGCTGGCCCTTCTCTCAGTCCCCACATGTCTGATCTCATGCCTTGAGTCCTGCATCTCACTCTTCCCTCTCTGTTATTTTGTCCCCTTTTATCTTTCCTCACTTTCTTTCCCAGGTTAGATTCCATTGTTAATCTCTTCACTCTGACTTTTGATAGATCAGTCATCTGCCTACTAGCAACATGCTGTTCATGTGCTTTGGTGTATTGTGGAGAAAATCACACAACAATGCAGATGCCACTGTAACTGTTCAGTGGTGCCTCACAGTGCTTCAGCTTCCCAGTCAGATTTGTTTCTCTACGATTTTCAAATCTGTATATGCCACCCCTCCTTTTGCCTCATTCTCAGACAGTCTCTTCCAAATTCATGCAGAAAATGAGAGGCATCAGCTTTTATGCTACAAAATTTACTACTCGCATCTGGGTTATTGCAATAACCTCCTCAATACTTCCAGTTTTGTTGCATTCCAATCCATTTCCTACACCATCGCCAAGCTGATCATTTCCCTGCCCTGTCTAAAATTCTTCACACTCAGAGGCCGGAACACATACTGCCTCACAGGATGTGTACTCTCTTATTAAGACCAACTCCTACTACCCTCTATCAGTCTTGTTTCTTCCTACAGCTCTATTCAGACTCTATGTTGTCACCATACTGAACCTCAGGTCCAGACTAGCTGCTTGGTCCTCTCTGACCTTCAGGCACTTCTCCACATTTTCATGTATACCTGGAACAATTTGTCTTCTCTCATTTTCACCAACTATTATCAATCCATTATGTCTCAGCATAGATGTAGGTTCTCCCTGAAACCTTTTCTGATAAACTATGTCTCTCTTATTTATAAATGTATTCCCAGATCTAAATGGAGTCCTTAGCACATAGAAATCACTCAATAAATGCCTGCTAAATGGATAAATATGAATTGCCACTCTAAAATGCTTTTGTCATTTGGGAGGAAAATAAGAGCATGACAATGTATTTTATGGAACAGCTGATAGTTGAGGAAATGTGGCTATGGATCCCTGAAATAAACAAATTGCCTCAAAATCTACTGGTATAATCTAACACTCTATGGATATTTATACATGTGACAAAACTCATGAACTTAAACCAAGGATGCTGTGCTCTTAAGCATCCACTAAATCAGGAGATAATTTTTCACCTTATGCCATAAAGAAATCTACTACTGTGGTTAGCTAACATGCATAATTAATATCTTATAATAACCCAAATGCCTTTATTTCTATCTGAATCTCTATGATAAAATTGCTAATAAACCTCTTTCTCAACATGAGTAACAATTACATCTCCTTTGGTAAAAGATATGCAAGTGTATTTCCCTTCATAAATGAGAGTTAGAGTCAATGAAAGCAACAACTCTTTATCTCTACAACTCAGTTGCAGTAAAATGGTCATAGAGAATTCTAGTGAAATGCCATATATTATTTCCTCCTTAAAAATTAGCATCTTTAGTGCCACGATGAATACTGATTTATAGGCTTCTTAAATATCCTCTTATAACTGTTTTTTTAACATAAGATAGCTAACATCTATGAGTTAGAATGTATTAGAATAACATTACCCAAAGCAGCCACTGTAGCTCAGAAGCCTTCCAGCTGAAAGATGCCTTTGCCTGCTGGGCTGCAAGTGGATACACTGTTAGGAAATTTCCTGCTTTCAACTTGTATTAAGTGGTAACTGCAACCAAACAGGGCTAATTGAGTGGGAGAATTGTAACATAAATCATTTTAATCCCAAGCATCTTCACATACCACTAGTTGGTTGATTTAAGGGCTTTAGCCTTTAAATTAATTCCAAATGTGCTTTGTTTATGATATCAGGCTTAATACATAGGAAAATATCTCACCCCCCCAAATGAGTTATGCTAACAGGCAGCTGAGGAGGGACTCTATAGTCAACTCTGCTCTGGAGGTGTGTGTGTGGGGGGGGGCATCTGCAGCATTATGTGTACGCTGTAGGCTGTGGGCTGGGAACAGGGAAACAGAGGAGGCAGGGTCCCCCAGAGACTATGAACTATGACTCGTATGTCCTCTTGAATCCTCATATTAGAAGAAACAAATGAAAGCCTGAATAATCCATGCCCTGATTCTAAGCAGAATTATACATCAATGAAATGCCAGCTCTCTATTTAAAATAAGAAACTCAGAAAACTTTCATTGGAATAACACTTACCTGGTTTCCAAGCACTCTCTGGGACATTAATTTGGTCTCTGTAACAAACCCACACATTAAATAGATCCCTCTGCTCCACCCCATATTTCATAAGACAATAAATGGATCTCTCACATTTATAGATAAGAAACCAAGGCTTAAATGGGTGTAATGGTTTACCCAAGATTATGGTAGAGTTAATTGGGGAATTCAAATACCCGACTCCTAGTCCAATTATATTTTTCTCTTTTCTTCTTTCTTTCTCCTTTTTTTTTTTTTTTGTGGTATGAGTAATTAAACCCAGGGACATTCTACGTCTGAGCTACACACCAGTCCTGTTTTATTTTGAAACAGGGTCTTGTTAAGTTGCTGAAGCTTTCTCCAAATTGCTGAAGCTGGCCTTAAACCTAGAATCCTTTTGTCTGCCTCTCAAGTACTAGGATTATAGGTATGTGCCATCACACCCAGCCCAATTCTATTTTTAAATTCTCTTTAGTTGCAATCACTTCCATTGTGAACATATTACAGGCTTCCTCAATTTTGATGCTACATTCTTCCTATCACTCAACTACATTTTTCAGTCATAAAAGTGAAAGACTTTCTCACTTTTATTCTAGTCTCAATGAAAAAAGAAAAAGAGAACGAATACATATATCATACATACCACCTTGGCTTTCTCCTCTCTATAATAAATGGCCATATTTAACAAATGTTTTCCGGTAAAAGACAGACTAAAATGATAGCAAGTAACAGAATAAGATCAATACTGAGTTATTAGTCAGCTTTCATCACTATGATGAAACACCAGAGGCAGCAAATTTTATAAAGAGAAAAGTTTTGCAGGGCACCCCTGGTGGAAATCTGTTGTAAGACAGAGGCATTGTTATAGGAAGTTGGTTTTCCATTTCTACACAGGAATATTTCCCAAGTCCACTGGTCCCAGGCAGACAAGTGGAAATGAGTGCCTAAATAGGGGGTAGAAGATAAGAAGGTAAAAGGCAGAGCACTGATGGATCAGCAAGTTGATACTGGCATCATTAATGATGGCAACAGAAATAAAGATGAGGAGGAAAAATAGTGAGACTGTTACTAACAGCTTTCAGAAATACGTAATGGCATTGCTAAGATAGGGCAGCATGACAATAATGCATCTAAGTATATTGTATATGTATATGTGTGTGTGTTGCATATGTGTGTGTGAGTTTAATTTGTGTGTACATTTGTTTAATGTAGGGGGGGCTGGGGATTAAAACCAGAGGCATTCTACTCCTGAGATGCACCTCCAACCTTATTCTATTTTTTTGAAACAAAGTCTCATTAAATTGCCAACAGCCTCACTAATTTGCTGAGGCTGGCTTCAAACCTGCAATCCTCCTGTCTCAGCTTTCCAAGTACCAAGATTACAAGCTTGTATACCACATCTAGGTCTCACTTAAAGTTTTTTTAGTCCTTTGC
Source organism: Graphiurus murinus (assembly GCA_004027655.1). Taxonomy (NCBI): domain Eukaryota; kingdom Metazoa; phylum Chordata; class Mammalia; order Rodentia; family Gliridae; genus Graphiurus; species Graphiurus murinus. The sequence goes on along the minus strand of PVLC010006226.1, from coordinate 16,391 downwards.
ATTGTAAATTTGGGTCAAAAGCCAGGTGCAAAAAACCAGTGCAAAATACTGAAACCTGAAATGTGTTTGGAAATGGACATATTTCCTTTGGTAGACTTTTAGTGTGTGAAGTTGAATCAATAGGTCCAAGCGTTGAGCTAGTCAAGGTTTGAGATTGGCTGTGAATGTTACACTTGGTAAAACACTGTATCCAAATCCATGTCACATGGCCCTGCACTTAGGGTAAAGTTTGGGCTGCTGGTGATTTTTTTCAATGTCTGCTTATCATAGTTAGCTTTCCATTTTCTTTGTGAATCTATACTTCACAAAGAATTCCTCTCCATGGTCCTGCCACTCCATGCAGGAAATTATAGAGGGAGTCTGAAGGGCATTCTCCTGCTCCTGGTTTGACTCAGTTTGGAGCCAACCCAATGTTTCTGGCTTTCAGGGATAGACTTTATCTGTGTTCATCCCTTTCCACAGGTAGTAGGAGATCTCAAATGGCCAGGTCCAAAGATGGTTTCCTGTCCTTCTTCTAGGAGTGGGAAGCTTTTCTACTTCCTTCTGCTAGTCTCAGTAGTCTTCACATGTGCCCTGAGAATGATAGTTTTTGCCAGCCTTTTCAAGTGACTTAAGGTTATTTTATTTATTTATTTATTTATTTATTTATTTATTTTTTTTTTGCGGTACTGGGGATTGAACTCAGGGGCATTCTACCTCCGAGCTACACCTCCAGCCCTATTTTTTATTCTTTATTTTGAAACCGGGTCTCACTAAGTTGCGGAGTGTCTCACTAGGTAGCTGAGGCTGGCCGCGAACCCGGATCCTCCGGTCTCAGCCTCCCGAATGCTAGGATTACAAGCGTGCGCCATCACGCCCGGCTGACTTAAGGTTATTTTAAAATAAGAGAAAGTAAACTTGAGGAAAGAGACTCAGTGCCTTTCCTCTTTCCTGCATCAATGACTGCTCCCTCTCCCAAGATTGTAGCAGAAAGCATGATTTTTAAGTCTGGTGCCCTGCTCTCAATCTTTCTAATGAACTCTTAGAGATGTCAATGAAGAATATCTTTCAAGTGGTTATAAATTCTCCTGTGTCTCTATGCTCTCACACTAGCTCACACTCTGATCTTAGCCATTTGCTAAATATTTTAGCTGAATTCTTATTCTTTGCCTTCATGTTACCAGGACACTCTTTCTAGGTTCTAACCCTATGCATGCCAGGGCTTATATTCTGTATCTGTTAAAGGCATTTACTTCTCCTTAGATTTCAGACAAGATGTTTGCCTTCCAAGGCCAGCTTTCTGATGGGTTAAAAAAAAAAAGTTGTGATTTTGAGATTATCCATCCTTTTCTTTGTGTTAAGTTGGTACCAACCTTCTTTCCAGCTTTGTAAGCCCTAAGTGGAAGTTGGATATTATGCTATATTCTTTTTAACAATGCTGTATCCATATCAAAGCCTGTCAAATCACAAGTGTCATGAATCACAATGGATGTAGAAATGAGTCAACATATGTCCACTGCCCTTTTAGAAACCATCAATAGATAGGATTTTACCTCAGTAGATGGTTACAGAGGCTGACAAGAGGAAATACATGCTGAAAGAACTCCTAATAGTAATCATTTGGAATTTATTGGAATTCTTTTGAAAGTAGTATCTGGTTAACTTTTAAATGTTGTAGAGACACTTGAGAAAGTGTATTAATTTTATGATTATTGAATTAAAGTGATTAATTTTATGGATTAAAGTCTGGTTCATAGTGATTAAAGTCCCTATTAAGTTTTATTAATTATATTGTTAAAACTAAAGTATTTTTATATTCTTGAATTGTCAAAATTATTTTATCTCATTGTCCTCCTAATTCCAATAATTTAGATATTAACTAGCTCATATTACTACATAATAGGGATTATATAGTGATATAATCTTTAAGGATTAGTGGGATTTAAGTTCCCTCTTATCATTATACTATCTTCATAACACAATTTAAGGTTATAAAACTAGATATTATCTTTATTATATACCACTTTCCAGATTGCTTTTACTTTAGCATATTTTTTGCGATGATTAATCTTTTAACATAACTCTGTATGAACTAATACCATGTACTTGAAATATCTTATCCCCTAACTTCTTTCTTGAGTTCCCACATTTGATTCATATATTTGTCAGCTGGGTTAAACCTTGGAATAACTTTTTCAGGATGGCTATATGGGTGGAATTTTTTTTAGCTCTTACATATATGAAAATACATTTCTGCTGCCACAATTCATAAACTCATCTTTCATCTATAACCATTTTATATTGCTAGATGTCGGAGACTCTCAAGTTGTTTCAAAAACAAAATAACTGATGAGAGAAGGAGTTCTGATGGAGGCAGTATCTTTATGTATCTAAGAAATCCATTCTTCTACAGCAGAAGAGAGACTCGCAGGCCATCTAGTTGTAGCTTGGTTGCCATATCCTCACTATCAGGGCAATGCAGTTGTCTTGTTTCATGAATCGGAGTAACTTTTCTTTCTTGCTCAGACACTCTAGATTTCATCCAAGAAACTCACATTAGTTTGAATGGTATCATTTAATTATTTCATTAGTTTCTGCCTTTTTTTAAATGTTTTCTGCGTTTCCATGGTTATCTTGATAAGATGCTGAAGGGAAATAAATTAGGTATGACCCATTGATCTTTAAGGATATTCCTTCATTAAATGAATACTTGTAGAGTACCTATTTAATAGCCATATTCTAATTCAAAAAAGTCTATTCAACCATGCCCACAAGCTTATTGAATTATATTTAGTAATTTATGTTATTTTAAAATTTTCATTAGTGAAAATATAAATTGATAAACAATGTATTAGGGTAAATTCTTTAATGTAGAATTTCTAGGCTGATGGTCTTGATAATTTTAATGTCTCTTGATATAGAATGCCAAATTACTTTCCTGGAGGATTGTCCTGTTTTGATTCCCACAAAGAAATAACCGTATCAGTTTAGCTTGTTGCTAGATTAAGCCAACCAACATGAATAGCCTGACTACCAAGGAGGGGACTGATATCCAAGAAATGCCTGAGCAAAGAACCATCCTGTCTTGCAGGTAATATGATAGAGCGAGGAGATATTGGAACGCAATCTTTGGCCAGAAGGCGTGAGAAAGGAATTCTCAAACTAGAGATGAAATTGGAATATACTGGAGAAGCAAAGAAATGAGTAAGTAAAACTGCTTGGAAGGGAGAGCAGATGGGCTAAAGAAAAAAAAAAAAAGAGGGGAGATGAAGAGTCCAAATCAGATGCTGAGATCACAGGGGCAGACAATAGAGATGCCAGGACAATTTCCTAATGTGAATGAAAACAGATAAAACTATAGCACCATCTTGGGTGTCCTTGCCACCAATCAGCACAGTCCTGGAACCTCAGTGACTGTTTGTTGTATATTCATTGTGCCTGGTTCCTGTTTTTGGTAATGGAGTTGTTCCTGTGTCCAAGCAAAGGGGGAGCACCAGCCAAGCCCTCCATCCTCTTCTAATTAGGCTATAAGTGCCAAATGAATAGGGGAAAGGTTCAAAAACCAGCCATGGACAGAGGTCTAATAGCTACAGGCTGGAAAGCCAAGGCCTTAAACAAAGGAAGATTCCAAATAAAAAGTACAGTTCTGGACCAGTTTTGAAAGCTCCACTTTTATTTTAAAATGTGATTAGGAGGTCATGCTTTTAAAGGAAACTCATGATTTTAAAACCTCTCTTGACACCAACATCTGCAGCAGCTCTGAATTATTCGATGGTTTAATTTACAGCAGGTAGGTTGAGTGGTGAGAAATTTTCAGTAGCAATGTCTGAACTAACATTTCCAAAAAAAAAAAAAAAAACTTTTTAAAAAGCCCACAGGATGGTAACTGAATAGCTCATTATTTCCTTTGAAAAGGCTACACTCAGTGGGTTGTCCCTACCTCTGTGGCTCCATCTGTGTTGTCAGCTTCAAACGCTCCATCCCTAAGTGCTCAGGTGCTTGATTTTGAGTCTCTCCATTATAGCTGAAAAGCACCCAGACCTGATCCAAACTGCTCCAGGTGTTTCCAGGGAAGCCTAATAACTCAGTAATAACAGGACCTTAAAATTGTGTTCTACTATCCCATTTTCAAATAATTTTGCTCATAAGAACATAAAAATAATGTCTCACCAGTGCAATGGTTAATTCTGTGAATCAATGTGAATGAGCCACAGGATGCCCAGATATCTAGGTGTGTCTGTAAGAATGTCTAGAGGAAGTTCTCATTTAAAGTGATGAACTGAATAAAGTAGATAGCCCTCCCCAATGTAGTTGGGCATCATCCAATCCATGGAGGGCCTGCATAGAGCAAAAAGGCAGAGGAAGGCTGACTTTGCACTCTGCCTGATTACTTGAGCTGGGACATTATCTTGCTAAACTCATTCTCAGGCCTTCAGACTCATATTTGAGTCTGTAGCACTTCTTAGCCTTCACAATCTTGTGGGCCAATAACTTACAATAAATCTCTTTATGTACCAATTCATTTATTTATATATAATGCATGCACGCATACAATCTCCTGTTGGCTCTGTTTCTCTGAAGAATGATGACTAATACACACTATGAAAGAGGAAGTCCATTTTGTACATGAATGCACACAGAATGGTGAGTGATATCACTTCATGATAAAAAGCTAGCTAAGAACAAAGTTCGGCATGATAGTAGAACTGCTTGTTTCTTCTATAAGCTCACACATTCATTTTATTCACGGAAGATGGGAAGGAATTTAACAGAAGGATATATAAGCACTGAGTGGGGAGTAGCATCTCCAAAATCTTGTACCAACTGTGCTACTGGTCCAAAAAAAATTCCATCTCTTCCAAGACAGGCATAGACCAGGCCCCAAAGCCTTTCAGCCTGAAACTTCTTTACTGAGCAGTTTAACAAGCATTCCACTGTGTGAATCCAGCTCCTCTTCTTCTGTTTTGGTGTGTCTGTGAATCACCTTCAGATGATTTTTTTTTTGTGGGGGGGGGGTACTGGGGATTGAACCCAGGGGCATTCTACCTCCGAACTACACCCCCAGTCCTATTTTTTATTCTTTATTTTGAAACAGGGTCTCACTGTTGCAGAGAGCCTCACTAAGTAGCTGAGGTTGGCCATAAACTCGGATCCTCCTGCCTCAACCTCCCAAGTACTGGGATTGCAGGCGTGTGCCACCATGCCCAGTTACCTTCAAATGATTTTGACAGTAACCTACTCAGCAGAGTATTTTTAAGAAGTGTATTTCTAGAGGTAAGAGCAGAATCCCTATGGATTGGAACCATATACAGCATATAATGCAAAATAAACCTCTAAATTCAGCACCTTGGACAGCCTCCCTTTAGCTTGGGAGTCTGAAAAATAGCTAACACCCACTCCACATGAGCATGACTGGGACCCTGTGGGAGAAAACATAGAGAACATTACAGCTGGGGAAGAATTCAGACAGCATGAAAATCAGCCTCCTCATTTAACAAATGAAAAAACTGAGGCCTTGAGTTAATAGCAGAGTCATAAGTACAAACAAAATCTCCTGATCCTCAGTTTGATGTTCCCCTTATCCACTCAACTATCCACAGCATTGTGCTCATCCAAATGGGAAGACATACCTTAACCTTCACTGGAATGAGTATTTTCATACCTACCACTTCTCTATTCTGACCAGGGCTGAACTCTGTGCTGAAGAATCATAATGCCACAGTACTTATGCCAATGGATGACTGTTACTTCCTAATGCCTATAAGATCACGAACACTGATATTATTAGGGAAATACATATATACGTATGTATATATATAGTCTTATTGGCCCAATCTGCTGAATGGGAAGTTGGCTACTTGAGACAGCATTTCAAAAGGAAGACAATCAGTTTTCTCTGCATTTTACTCTGTCTACATCCTTATTCCAGGCTTGCATACATTTCAAAGAATGATAAGTCCAACTCCTTGTTCCTTGACAGAGTCCAGGCTGACATAAACCAAATTGATTTTTATTCTCTCTGCTCTGTGTAGCCATTAGACATGTGTTCTGCTGGAGCCAGGCCAGCATGCCTTAATTAATGCCTACCAGTTATTGTGTATTGCATTCCTTCCTACTGGCACTTAGTTCTTGAAAAACTGATCCCAGGCAGGGAGTAGAATGCAGATGCATGCCAATGAATCCCGATGGCATGTATTAAGTTGAGCAAGAAACATAGAGTAATACCACTCTGGTCTTTATCCACACAGTCATAGATAGTTTTTCCTTCCTATGCAAGCAAGAGCATGTGTTTAAAAGCCCATTTCTAGGATTTAAGAATCATGGTGCATTGAGCAATTTCATTCAACACAGTAAGCTTCAACCGTCTCTGATTGATTAAGAGATTTGCCTCTGTCCAACATCTAGCTTCTGTAATAGAGACCACTGGAAATGATATATGCATGCAAAAATCAGAGGCATATCATGTACCAATTTTAGAATTTAAAGTAAATAAGCTCAAGCAGGGCGTGGTTACGCACACTTGTAATCCCAGTACTTGGGACACTGAGACCTGAGGATCCAGGTTTGCGGGCCAGCCCCAGCTACTTAATGAGGCCCTCTGCCAACTTAGTGAGACTCTGTTTAAAAATAAATAATAAAAAATAGGACTGGGGGTGAGGCTCGAAAGTAGAATGTTCCTGAGTTCAGCCCCTAGTACCAAAATATTAAAAAAAAATTGAGCCCAGCCTAACTTAAGTTCTATTACAATGCATGAGTATTAAAATGCAGAATATATATATATCTATATTTAATATAAGTTATGTTAAATATCTAGGTCAAACATGTTTTATGTTACTCACCAAATCCTATGCAATTCTACTTACTTTTCAAGGATAATCTTTTTTTTTTTTTTTTTTCGGTACTGGGGATTGAACTCGGGGTCATTCTACCTCCGAGCTATACCTCCAGCCCTATTTTTTATTCTATATTTTGAAACCGAGTCTCACTAAGTTGCGGAGTGCCTCACTAGGTAGCTGAGGCTGGCCGCGAACCCGGATCCTCCGGTCTCAGCCTCCCGAATGCTGGGATTATAAGCGTGAGCCACCACACCTGGCTTTTCAAGGATAATCTTACTTCATCATTTCCATTAGGAAAGCCAATTGATTCCCGTGGCATATTATAATCATCAAAAGTGACACAGCTATACTTCCATCCAACCTGATCTTCTAGAACATTGCCAGTCTCCATCAAGGCTTTAGACTGTTTTCCTTCCTCTTGCCCTGGGCATATTTGTGACTATGTCAACATAGAGAATGTGGTAAACTTCTAAAGCTATTTGCCTGACTATTAATGCTATTTGAGAACACATGATAGAATTTATTTATTTCTCTCTTGTGTTCTTGCCTTTAGAACCAAGTCAGTATACTGTGAGGAAGTTCCAGCAACATGAAGAGGCCTATAAGTTTGTTCTGGTTGAATGTTGCAGTGAAGGTTTCAGCTCAGGTCAACATCAACCCCAAACACATGAGTGAACAAGTCTAAGGAAACTCCAGCTCTCATTCTTGAAGTCAAGGTATTCTTGTTGAGCCTGGCAGAACTATGAGCAAAACAAATGGAGCCATTTTTAACCAGTAAGATTTAGAGTGTGTTGTTATACAGCCATAATATCTAGGGAGGAATTGGGTATCTGAAATGGAGAGCTATCAAAACAAATACCTAAATGTGTGAAAGTGGTTTTGGGACTAAGGGGAAGATAGAAGTTGATGGTCCTTGAAAAGCCTTTAGCTGAGACATGGTGGGCCTAAAGAGGTGGTCCGTGAGGGCTTAAAAAAAATGAAGAAAGGTTTTATATGGGGCTTGAGGAAAGGAGACCATGAGATGAAGTGACAGGCAGTTTAGCAACATGGTTACCTACATTCATATAGGAAATAGAACACTTATCTACTGACCTGGATGATCTAGCTAAGGGGATTTCCAGGAAAATTGTTAAAGACAGATGTCATCTGCTTCTAGTTGTTCATAGGAAAATGAAAGAGGAAAAAAAGATAAACTGAAAGAATAATTGTCAAATATAAAGGAACCAAGGCTTAGTGGATTCAAAAATATTTTTTTTTATTATCAGCCTTTCCATAAGGAAATTGATGCTAAAATTATGAACTGGTTTCTAGGCAAAGGTCAAATCTAGAGGTGTTATCAGGGAGGTCACATATGGAGCTTTAGCTAAAGAGAAAACCAATGATGCAACTGAAAAATCTTACAATAAGAACTCAGAAATATTGAAGATGCTATCTCAAACTAAAAAAAAAATAAAAACAAAACTTTCTGCAATGATCTTAAGGTTATATCTCACAGAGTTTCTATTAAAAAAACAGGGCTATGAATCCTAAATATGTTGTCTCAGTAAAGTCTTTCAGGGAGTCCAAGGTATAGAGGGCTTTATCTCAAAGAAACTTTATGGTTTTGGCTTTTGTCTGATGGAATGAACTTTAATAAAATTTAACTAGAAAAAACAAATATAATAATAAAATGAAAAGAGCCCCACAAACTAGGAATAGAAAGGAAGTCCTTTAATTTAATAAAAGGAACCTACAAAAAAAAATCACAGCTATAACAGTGAAAGACTGCATGCTTTCCTCCCTAAAATCAGAAATGAGTCAAGAATATCCATTCTCACTATTTCTATTAAATATTGTACTGAAGTGTCTAGCTATGAAAATTCTACAAAAAAAGATAAATAAAATGTGTCCAAGTTGTAAAAGGATAAATAAATCTACCTAGATTTGCAGAAGGTATGATTTTGAATATGGAAGGTATGATTTTGAATATGGAAGGTATGATTTTGAATATGGAAAATCCTAAGAAATACAACATGCACACACAGGCAGGCACACACACACACACACACACACACACACACACACACTTCTGAGAACTAATCAAGTCCACAACATAAAATAAAGATATAAAAATCAATTGTATTTCTAGAAGTGAATACTTTGAAAATAAAATAAATAGAATTTAATGAAAATAGCATGTAGGGAAATAAATTTAACAAAACATCATCAAATCAATTTAGGAAGACCTAAATAAATAGAAATATATCACATGTTCGTAGAGTCACACTCTTACTAGTGTTCAGATAGTGATATGGCCCAATTTATTTACAGACTAGATCCAATCTGTATCAAAAATCCAGCTATCTTATTTTGGAGAAATTGATAATATGATTCTGAAATTCACACAGACATTCTAGAGACCAACAACAGTTAAAATAATCCTGAAAAAAAAAAAAAGATAGAGGATTCACATTTCCGAATTTCAAATTTATCCCCAAGATACAATAATCAAGACAATGTACTATATGTCTATGGCTCAAGGATAGATATATAAATCATTGGAATATAATTGAATATTAAAAAATAAAACCTTTAAAATGTGTGTGTGTGTGTGTGTTACTGAGGATTGAACGCAAGGATGTTATACGTATGAGTTACACCCTGAGCCCTATTTTACTCTTTATTTTTGTAACAGGGTCTTACTAAGTTGCTGAGGGCCTTGTCATGTTGCTGAGGTTGACCTCAAACCTGCAATCCTCCTATCTCAGCTTCCCAAATACTATAATTACAAGCATGTGCCACCACACCCAGCCAAGCCTTTACAATTATGATCAATTAATTAATGAAAAGAATATCAGGACAATTCAATGGGGAAATCATAGTTTTTTTTTTTTTTAAAAAACTCTGTTGGAACACCTGGATATTCATGTGTAAAAATATACCATCTACAAAAATTCACTTAAAATGAATCTTTTGACTAAATGTAAAAGCTACTAATACAAAATTCTTAGAAGAAAATATAGGAGTAAATTTTCATGGCCTTTGTTTAAGCAATAATCATTGCTTAAGTAGGACACCAAGAGCAAAATAAAAATTTTTAAAAAATCAGTAAGTCAGTTTTAAGAAAATTAAAACTTTTTTGTAATCCTAGTCCTTGGGAGACTGAGACAGTAGGACTTCAGGTTTAAGGACAGTCTTAACAATGTAGCGAGAATCTCAGTAGCCTAGTGAGGCCCTGTTTAAAAATAAAATAAAATAAAAAAGGGCTGGGAGTGTAGCTCACAGATAGAATGACCCTAGGTTTAATACCCAGTACCATAAAACAAAACGAAAATAAACCTCTTGTGCTGCAAATGATGCCATCAAGAAAGTAAAAGACAACCCATACAACTAGTGAATATATTTGCAAGTCATGTATACCATAAGGGACCTGTATCCAGAATATAGTAAAAAAGATTATGATTCAACAATAAAAGATAAATATCTCAATTTAAAATGGGCAAGGTATTTGAACAGACATTTCTCCAAAAACATACCCAAATGGTCAATAAGCACATAAAAATTATAGTCAACATTAATAGCCATTGGGAAATGCAAGTCAAAAACACAATGGAATACTATATGACACCCATCAGGGTTGATATAATCAAGAAAGAGAGATAATAATAAGTGTTGGCAAGGATATACATAAATCAAAACCTCATATATTGCTAATGGCATATAAATAGGGCAGCTACTTTGGAAAACAGTTTGGCAGTTCCTCAAAATGTCAAACATGGAGTTACCATATGACCCACTTATTCTACTCTTTGGTATACAAATGATATACTTCCACTTAAAAAATGCCTATAAAATATTCATCGGGACCTTATTCATAATGACCAAGAATGAGACAACACAAATGTCAATTGACTGATGAATGAACAAACAAAATGTGATCCATCAATCCAAGGGATTTTTTTTTTTTTGGTAATAAAAAAGGAATAAAGTACAGATATGTGTTACAACTTGGATGATTTGTGAAAACAAATCACACAGAAGAACACATATTATATAATTGTATTTGCATAAAATGTTTAGAAAAGACAAGTTCCTTAGGACAGAAAGTAGATTATCAGTTTCCCTGGAATTCAAGACATCGGGGAAGAAATGGATAGTGCATGCTAATGAATATAGGCTTTCTAATTGAAGTTATGATGTACTTTAAAATTAGATTGCATAGCTGAGTATGGTGGTATATGCCTGTAATTCCAGTACTTGGGAGGCTGAGACAGGAATATCACAGGTTCCTGACCAGCCTCTGAAACTTAGAGAGACTTTTAGGAACCTAGGAAGACCCTGTTTCAAAGTTTTTAAAAAATTCTAAAATGGGGGGGGGGCAGAGAGTGTAGCTTAGAGTTTGGATGTCCCTGAGTTCAATTCCCAGTACCACACACAAAATAATAAGATTGTACAAAGATTATAAAAGTCCTGGGATATGTTAAAAATCTTTAATTATAAGCTTTAATGGATAAATTCTATGGTATGTGAATTGTATCTCAATAAAACCTCTTTTAAACTAGATATAGATATAGATATAGATATAGATATAGATATATAATCAGGGTTAAAAAGAAAAGGAAAGCTGAGAAACTCATGGATTGCAGAAGACAAAAGAGAAATGATGACAATGGAATGTGGTATTTTGGGCTGGATCTTGGAATTTGGGGTCATTAATAGGAAAAAAAGCTAGGGGAATCTGAATAAAGTTTGTAGTTTATGTTAAAAAAGAGAAGAGGACTTTGGCCTCTTGAACTACTGTGAACGAAAACCAGCCACTTTTTATGGAAAACAGACAGACTACACAGAGCAAGAGTTCAGAGAGCAGAGCCATGTGCAATAGTGAAATATTCCCAGAAAGCAGGACAAAGCTCTAGTCGAAGATTAGCAAAGATTTCATGTTTACTATTGGCCAGCGAATACTGAGTGCCCCAAAGATTCCACACTTTATCAATGAAGGATCCATTATGAATGGATTATCTTATGCTTGACACACAATTCAGGCTGGGTGCGTGGGCTTCATAAAGGTATGTCTGTAGAGTCCAGTTCTTTATCTGGGGAACTCTCCTTAAGCCTCTGTACTTGAGGATGACACCCAAACAGCCTTCTCTCTTCCTGGAATACCTTAGATGACATGATCTTGAATCTTAACTTGAATAGAACACTAAAATGAGATTAGGTTTTGGAAAGCCTGGGAGGAGGCTTGGGAATTTTGTATGTGGAAGGGAAAAGAATTAGAGTAGGTGACAGCTTATGACAGAATGTAGTTTTTTAAAATAGCCACAGCAATTGTTCCAACCTTATATATTCCTCGAGATCTTTACCATTGCCCCAGGAATTGGAGTCTGTTTCCCATCTCTGAACCTGAGCACACTTGAGACTGCTCTACTAAATAGAATATGATGCAGTGTGACTTCCCTGGCTGGGTTAGGAAAGGTGATGTGGCCTCTACCTGGCTTTCCTTCTCTTGGACTGTCACCTTTGGAACTCAGGCATTATGTTGTAAGCCCATCTCTCTATAGAGAGATCATGTGTAAACAATTGTGCATACCCATCCCTAACTCCTCATTTTCTCATTTGGTCACATTTTGTTGGTGGTGAGAAATATTGAAATTGGGAGTATTTACAGCATGCAAATCAGCAAATGCTACAAACCAAGACTTTAATTTCCTCTACCCAAGGTAGGTGTGCATGTAGCAGGCATTTGTTGCTCCTGCCTCTGTCCAGCTGGTTTCTCCATCTTCCGTGGCAGACACTCCTATTTCTTTCTTTTTTTTTTTTTTTCAGTACTGGGGATTGAAATACCCCCAGCCCTATTTTTTTTTTTTATTCTTTATTTTGAAACAGGGTCTCACTAAGTTGCGGAGTGCCTCACTAAGTAACTGAGGCTGGCCGCGAACCCGGATCCTCTGGTCTCAGCCTCGCTAGGATTACAAGTGTGCGCCACCACGCCTGGCTCCCATTTCTTTCATTGTAGTTGGCTTTGCCTATTCTTGGATTTCTTCTGATGGGACCATACAGTATTTATTCTTCCATAGAATCAGTCTTCTTTTAATTAAAATAAAATTTTGAGTTTGAATTACATTGTTGCATATATCAGGATTTACTCCTTTTTAATTGATGAAAAATAGAATTCATTATATGAACATACAACAATTTCATTATCTTCTGTTGTTCATTGACGTTTGAGTTGCTTTTGGTATTGAACTATTATGAGTAAGACCTTTATAATACTATATCTGCCTATCTGTGCACACGTTTTCAAGTCTTTTGAGTAAATATTTAAGAATGGCTTGCTAGTCATCACTTAGATGTATATTTAACATTCTAAGGAAATAAAAAAAATACTGTTAATCAATGTGGTTGTAACACTTTACTCTGCCATGAGCACTATATAAGGTTTGCAGCTTGAAAAGCAATTTTCCCTCATTTGGTATTATTGGCATTGGTGGGCACATAAAATATTCCATCTTGGTTTCAATTTGTACATCTTTGAAAGCTAATGATATTGAGCCCTTTTCATATGATCAACACTTGTAAAGTATTTGTTCAAGTACTTTTCCTACTTTTCGTTGGGCTGCTTGTCTTCTTATCTTATTATTCATTAACAAGTTGGGAATATTCATATATTCTTTTGCAAGTCATTTTCCTGTCTGTCTATATTTATGAATAAATCTATCCACCTATAAATATTCTTTCCAGTCTATGACTCACCTACTTTTTTTTTGCTTTAATATTTTCATGTTCTATAAAACTCAAAGTTCTTTACCCCTAGGTGAAAAAAATAATCCCTTGTGTTTTCTCCTAGCTGTTTGGAGTTGTAGCTAAGATTTAGGGTTTGTATCCATTTTTTGTTAGTGTTTGGAGTAACTAAAATATGGATTGAGGATTATTTTTTATACACACCTTTATATAGATATTCCATTACCATTTAAAATTTCCTTTGACTTCTTATATAAACCTTTTCCCTTTCCCATTGAATTAACATGGTGATTTGGTTGAAAACCAATTGATCCAATATATATATATAGGTCTATTTTGCACTCTCTGAATTTGTTCTACTGATCTGTTTATCTTTGTGGCACTATCCCTGCCATTCTTATTAGAACTTTATAGATATTCTGAAAGTTAGGTAGTATGAATCCTATATCTTTCTTTTCATTATTCATGATTGATTTGGCTTTTCAAAATAACTTTAAATTTTCATATAAATTATAAAAACAGCTTCTCAATTTCTTCAAGATAACCTGCTGTTTTTTATTTAGATTGTGTTACATCTGTTGATAAACATGGAGAGAATGAACCACAATATTGAGTCTCTCAAATATGGTATATCTCAGCAATACTTTTAGTTTTTCAGTGAAGATTTATTTATATATTTCTGGGTAAACTGTTTGATTCATTTCTCAGTCTATGATTTTCTTAGACTATTGTAAATGATGTATTCTTATGTTTTCTCTGATTGTGGAAAAAAAAGTTTAATATTTTACCATTAAGAATGATGTTAGATATCTGTGTTTTCCAACAATGTTTTAAAGAAATTGAGAAAGTTCTTTGCTATTCCTTTTTTTTAAGTTATCATCATAAGTGGATACTTATTTGTGCCAAATATTGTTTTCTGCATCTACTGAGATAAATTATTTTCCTTGTCTATTCAGTTAATATTGGGAATTATATCGATTTACTTTTCTGTTATTTTAACTTATAAACCTCACTTGGTCAGAGTCATTATCTTTTCATTTAATTCTCAATAATATTGTTAGGAATTTGTATTTCAGGCAGGCATGATGAAATATGCCTATAATCACAGTAGTTGGGAGGCTGAGACAGGAGGATCATAGGTTAGAGGACAGCCCTAGCAACTAATTGAGGCTCTCAGCAACTTAGTGAGACCCTGTTTACAAATAAAAAATAAGATAGAGCTGGGAGTGTAGCTCAGAGGTAGTATGCCTCTGGATTCAATCCCCAGCACCACAAAACAAACAAACAAAAAACATTTTATTTCCTTGCTCATAGAGTACATTGATCTGTCAGTTTCTTTCTTTGTAATGTCACTGTCATTTTTGACATCAAGTATATGGATTCATAAAAGGAGTCAGAAAGTGCTCCTTCCTTCTCTGTTTCTTAATTTTGTATAATATTGGTATTGATTGTTCTTTTTGTTCGTGTATTTGTAGTACTGGGGATTGAATTTAGGAGTATTCTACCACTGAGGTACATCCCCAAGCTATTTTGTTTTGAAACAGTCTCACTAAATTACTACATGCTGGTCTCAAACCTGCAATCCCCCTGTCTTAGCCTCTCATGTACCGGATTACAGGCTATGCCTGCCTACCCACCATTATTATTTGTTCATTAAATTTCCTCTCTGGGAATATTTTATTACACATTCAACTATTTTAGTAGATATGACTATTTAACTTATTTATTTTTCCCACTTTTATGACTTTCATGAAAGTTGTGCATCTCATTTGTTTCTGAGCTTATTAGTAAAAATTATATCTAAAATTTCTATTTTATTGGTTTTGAGGGGCTTTGTAGTAATAACTTCTTAATATTGATGATTTTTATTTGTTTTATTTTTTAAGTCTTACAAAGAACTTATGAAAATTTTTAATCTTTGAAGTGAACAAACTTGAATATCTTGACTTTCTCTATTTGTCTTTCATAGATTTTCATATGAAAGGAATCTTGTAATATGTATTCTTTGTCTATTTTTCAGAAATCACCATGATTAGTAGATTCATCCATGTTGTTGCTAGTAGTTCATTGTCTTTTATTCCTTTTATTGCTCAACAGTATTCCATTGTATAGATAGATATTCCACATAGGACATTTTGGCTATTTACAATTTGAGGATATTATGAATATAGCGTTTAAATATTTGGGTATAATTTTTTTGTGTAGACACATGTTTTTATTCCCTTAGGTATATATCCAAGAATGGAGTTGCTGAGCTTTATGGTATTTGTAATTTTTTGAGCTACACCTCCAGTACTATTTTTTTATTATTATTTTTTATTTTGAAGCAGGATTTCACTAAGTTGCTTAGGCTAGCTTCAAATCTGCAATCTTCTTGTCTCCTAAGTACTGGGATTACAGGTGTGTGCCACCACACCCAGCTGTCTATGTTAACTTTTTAAGAAATGGACAAAAATTTTTCCTAAGCAGCTATGCCACTTTATATTCCCACAAGTAATGCTTACCAGTTAAAGAGACTATAAAGTCATTTTAAAGCAATTGTATCATGTAGCATCCCATCAGCAGTATAGGAGGTTTCTCTTTACTCCATGCCCATGCCAAAGCTGGCATGATCAAGCCTTTCAATTTAGTCATTCTTAAAAAAATATAGGGATACCGCCGGGCGTGGTGGCGCACGCTTGTAATCCCAGCATTCGGGAGGCTGAGACCGGAGGATCCGGGTTCGCGGCCAGCCTCAGCTACCTAGTGAGGCACTCCGCAACTTAGTGAGACTCAGTTTCAAAATAAAGAATAAAAAAATAGGGCTGGGGGTGTAGCTCGGAGGTAGAACGCCCCTGAGTTCAATCCCCAGTACCG
>PVLC010006225.1:58176-70833 GCA_004027655.1 Graphiurus murinus | reverse complement strand
TACCTTGATGGATTTAATTTCAGAATTGCTCCTTTAAATTCTTTAAACAGCTATTTGACTTACACTAAGATCAGAAAACCTGAGTTCCAGTTCTGCATCTTCATCTGGTCATTTTCTCTGTTTTCAGTTTCTTGCTTGAAAAATGAGTATCTAGAATAGATGTTTTTAAAGATATTTTCCAGGTATTGAAGTTTATTCTGTTACTCCAGGGTCTGGATTATGGGCATAGGTTAATTAGAAAAGTTCTAGGGTAAATTCCAGTTAACGTTTCTATATCTTAGTCACAAAAGTATTCACATTTCTTTCTTCACATAAATCTTATATATTACAAGTAAATTTAATAAGTAGATTAAAAAAAAAAAAAAAAGCCGGACATGGTGGCGCACACTTGTAATCCCAGTATTTGAGAGGCTGAAACCGGAGGATCCGGGTTCACAGCCAGCCTCAGCTACCTAGTGAGGTATTCCGCAACTTAGTGCGACCCGGTTTCAAAATAAAGAATAAAAAATAGGGCTGGGGGTGTAGCTCAGAGGTAGAATGCCCCTGAGTTCAATCCCCAGTACCGCAAAATAAATAAATAAATAAATAAATAAGACATTTGTAGGATGCCCTTTTTTGGGGAGAGAGGGGACTGGAGATTGAATCCAGGGCCATTTTACCTCTGAGCTTCATCCCCAGCCCTTTTTTTTTTTTTTTTTTTTTTGCGGTACTGGGGATTGAACTCAGGGGAATTCTACCTCCGAGCTATACCCCCAGCCCTATTCCCTATTTTTTATTCTTTATTTTGAAACAGGGTCTCACTAAGTTGCAGAGTGCCTCACTAAGTAGCTGAGACTGGCAGTGAACCTAGATCCTCGGGTCTCAGCCTCCCAAATGCTGGGATTACAAGCATGTGCTGCTATGCCCGGCTCTCTCTCTCTTTTTTTTTTTTTAAAACAGTGTATCACTCAGGGCCTTGCTAAGTTGCTGAGACTGGCCTTGAACCTGTGATTCTCCTGTCTTAGCCTTCCAATTACTGGGATTATAAGTGTGAGCCATCATGCCTGACTTGCACGATGCCTTTTATAGGATTGGCACTGGCACCTCTGGTAGTTGTTTGGCTATGCAGTAACGGAGGGAGACTTCAAAGTTATCTCTATTCTAATTAAAATAATCTCAACGGGATGGTTTTGCTTGGTAAATGGTAGACCATTTCCTAGCATTAGAAAAACCTTGTACTCTATATGTACTTCATTTTGTCATGTCATGATTATTTTAAAGCAAAAACAAACATTTTAAAAACAATATTATGTCATGAATAGTATAAGATTGTGGTTTTAAAAATGTTATTGCACTGTGTGTCCTTGGCATTTTAATGTCAGAAGTAAAATATATATAATAGAAAGGGGTAATGTAAATTATTCTGAGTTTTGTATCTTCACTACACATTTTCTATGTATTTTTAAGATATGTGTGTATATCAGATACATATCTGTGTATATATACCTATGTATGTATTTATGCATACAAGAATGTTTTTAGGAATAATAAGGAAAGTAGAGCAAATTTGGGTTTACATCTCCAAGTTTTTCAAAATCTATTCAGTAAGTATAGGTTTTAAAAATATCTTTTGCATACCTGGATTTTAAAATGCACTTCTGACCCAACCTAGATTTTTTAATTCTCATATTTGTAGAACTGAATCTCAGCATGTGGCCTGCCTTTTAAAAAATATATGTGAGAGTCTTCGTCTTAATTGTTGTCCAGTTATAGTCCGAGGCAGATGATGGTGTTTAGAGCTAGTCCACAAGGTGTCCTAGGGAGACTCTAACATGATTCTCTCTCTGTCTAGAATCAGTCACCATGGACAAAGTTCATTACTGTGAAAGGTTCATTGAACTTATGATTGATCTAGAGGTAAGAAACATTTAGTGACTTGTTTTGTAATACTTTAGAATCTAGGATTAAGTGTATAACTACATATGAAATATTTCTTTATCACTTGAAATTGGCCTTTGTACTTATTTTTCA
Source organism: Graphiurus murinus (assembly GCA_004027655.1). Classification (NCBI taxonomy): domain Eukaryota; kingdom Metazoa; phylum Chordata; class Mammalia; order Rodentia; family Gliridae; genus Graphiurus; species Graphiurus murinus. Next base: position 68,823 of record PVLC010006225.1, on the reverse strand, counting down.
AGGTTTCACATGGAGGAAGAAATAAGTTATTATCCCTTAAGGTTTTCAGATGACTGTTCCATTTGACTTATATTACTGTTGTCAGTTTTTCTAGTTAATATTTTTAAAGAGTATTTCATACTTTTAGGTGTAGTATTTTGATAGAACATTCAGATACAGAGCTGATATAGTTGAGATTGAATCCATTTTCTTTTTCTTTCTTTCTTTTTTTTTTTTTTTTGGATACTAGGGATTGAACCAGGGGTGTTTTACCTTTGAGGTACTCCCATGTTTCATTTTTATTTTGAAACAGGGTCTCACTAAGTTGCAGAATGCCTCACTAGGTAGCTGAGGCAGGCTGCAAACCCGGATCCTCCCGTCTCAGCCTCCCAAATGCTGGAATTACAAGCATGTGCCTCCACGCCCAGCTCCCTGTGATAGATTTTTAAAAATTTTATCTTTGAAGTTCTGTCACCATCATTTTTATTAAAACTAAAACCATTGCACCAAGTTTATATGCAGCATAGACCAGATTCTTTACTCCTTGCTTTGTATACAGTGAGTGTCTTTGAGGGGGCTTGGGGGTACTTTGATGTTCAGTTCTGAGTAAATATCGGTAGATTTCATCCCTGACTACAGAGCATATATTAAAGTTATTGCTATGATGTCTATTTTTCCTAGGCCCTGCTCCCCACAAGGCGCTGGTTTAATATCATCCTGGATGACTCTCACCTTTTGGTTCACTGTTACCTGTCCAATCTTGTTCGTAGGGAAGAGGATGGCCATCTTTTTTCCCAGGTGAGCACTGGTGGCTCTGAACACGCTTACTATTTCAGTTTCTAAGTTGATTTTGTCTTTATCATACAGCCAGGAGTACCAGTGCACATGACATACATTTTTCTAAATACTGAACTGAATGATGTAAATCCCTAATTAGTCATTTTAAAATCAAAAGTCAAGTATTGGTACTGAGGATTGAACCCATGGGCACTCTACCTCTGAGCTATACCTCAGCCCTTCTTTCTTTTTTATTTCGAAACAGGGTCTCCCTAAGTTGCTGAGGCTGGCTCAAACCTGTGATCCTCCTGTCTCAGCCTCCCAAGTACTGGGCAGGTACCACCACACCCAGCTAAGTCTTAATATCTGAAAGTAATACATTCTTCTATAGGTGGCCTTTAGTAATTATAACCTTATGATAGCTATAGGTGGTTTTATTATTGGTCTAAATTATGATGTAGTGGTATACCTCTACCTGCTCATGTGTTTTTTATTTAATGTGAGTAACCACTGTGGAATACAGTACATGATAAGCATCAGTTTCACATAAACTATGCCCATTATTATGCTATCTTTCCTTAAGAAGATGGTGATGGGCAGTTGATAGCCTGCAAGTGTTGATGCACTTAGTCTGCTGCTGTGGGTATCAGGCCAGCACGTTTAAACTACTGCGTTGGTTAGGAAGGCAAATGCACTTGGTTATTGCTTTCAGTAAAAAAGAAAAATATTAGTATTTTACATTTTTTGTAGTCTCATGTAGAAGAAAACATCTAATAAGCTTTTAATTCTTATCTTTCAACTACATAATTGGAGATACAATTTTGCCTGTGTGTTACATATTTTTTTATCTCATATCCATAAACATTTATTTTTCTCATTTTCTTTGAATTCCTAGCTAGTGATTTATCATACATATGTATAACACACACACACACACACACACACACACACACACACACACACATATTAAAATCTTAATATTTGATCTGCGATAGGTTACATCTAAAATAGTAAAGATTTGGGGTGAATGCAGTCAGAGGGCTCTGTTGATGCTGCTTCCTCATGGGAAAGCCTCTGTAGCTTTTGGAACTAAGCTAAAGAAAGGCTGGCTGGCCATGGAGACTGAGGAGAGGAAGGAGCAACTTTGCTTTTCCCACCTTACTGGTGGTTTTACCTAACCGAAGCAGCACATGGGAAAGAATAACTCCAATTATGAATCCCAGAACTCTCATTCAGAAAATTTGTGTAATTGGCATAAGTTAAAGACTTTGGAGCTTCTATCTAGTGGAGTATGATTTTGCAATGATACTGATAATTTTTTATTTCACTAAAATACTAGGCTTCCTTGAATTACCTCCTTAATTTCTCTTAAGTTGGAATTGTAGCTCAAATTCTTCTCTGTATAAGTAGACTATGCATGTGAAATAAACTTAATTTGTTCATAACACACATACTTTAGTTAAGCATGTTTGGATATATTCTGAAATATTTGTTATAATATTTATATTCCAAGTTTTTCAGCAACTCTGAGAAAGTATATGGAATTGTTTATTATTTTAATAAAGTTTTATGTTCTTTTGGCCATATGTCTATAGAGTTTATTAATTTAAATGTACTCTTTCAGCTTTTGGACATGCTTAAGTTCTATACTGGTTTTGAAATTAATGACCAGACTGGAAATGCTCTGACAGAGAATGAGATGACCACAATTCACTATGGTAGAATTACTTCTCTACAGGTAATTGAAATACATTATAGCCTTTTCTTATGCCTTATAAATACTCTTGGGTGGTATTATAAATTAAGTTTTGTATAGATGCAGATAGAAAAAGATTCTAATTTAGTAATGTTTTCATCTTCAACTTTTTAATATTTCTAATTCTGGTAGAATCATTAAAAAAAAAAAAAAGACTTTCATAGTCTTATCTAAGTCCTGTGAACCAATATTTGATACTCAGAGTTAGTTACTGGGCCAGTTTGCTACATTTAAATATTGGCCTGGCTGTCAGTTTTATGAAAGAGCATTTCAACATATGAAAGGTATGTATATGTATTTTGCATATTTTAAGGTAAACACATGTAACAGGACTGAAATTTACCAAATAGTGGCCACTGATGGAGGCGCCGGTTTTATTCTTTCTGTTGCCAGTGTTCTGAGAACTGACTCCTTCATTTCCTGGCGTAGGCTTCTTACTCTCAGGCTTGATTGCAAGGTCATTTTGCAATTGTCTGTAGTAGTCCCATGCCAAGCTCACCCATAAATTTGGCAATCTGTGTCATCTACTATGAAGCACCTAAAAACTTCTGGGTTTTTATAACACAGGGACATCAAGAAAGACTGAGGATGTTTATCTCAGACGTATATTAAATCACCATAGTACTGCTGTGTATGTTTTCTTGCAGCCTATTACTTGTTGGTTGGAAGTGTTACCCTGCAGTGTCTTCTTCTTAGAGTTCCAAACAAAAACAGAACATGAGCAAATTATGTTTTGAGGCTCTTCTTCAGTTTATTCCCTTCCTGTCAAGGAAGCTAACCTTCATAGCTATTTACATACTTTTTTTTTTTTTGTGGTACTGGGAATTGAATGCAGAGGCATTCTACTTCTAAGCTACATCCTCAGACCAATTTTATTTCTTATTTGGAAACAGGGACTCACTAGGTTGCTGAGAGCCTCACTAAATTGCTGAGACTGTCCTTGAACATGTGATCCTCCAGTCTCAGCCTCCCAAGTACCAGGATTACAAGTGTGGGCCACCACACCCAGTTCATTTACATACATTTAAAATCAGTTTTAGAAATAAAAAGCTGAACACTGACTAGAATAGTTGTTTTTTTTCCCCATTGTATTGCATGCTTCTGGCTAAATAAGGCAGAGGTCACATAGGAGATGCATATAAGAAAGGGTAGTGCATTATATTTTTAAAAATGTTTCCACTATATGGTATATAAATTGTAGATAGCTATATTAATATGTAGATAGTAACCATTGATATTTTTTGCTCTTCTTTTGTAGAGGGCTGCTTTTGCACATTTCCCTGAACTCTATGATTTTGCCCTCTCAAATGTTGCAGAAGTAGATACTCGGGAATCCTTGGTCAAGTTTTTTGGACCTCTTAGGTAAGACAACATGAAAGAAAAACTATATTTTCTCTTTTAGTACATGCTTCTTGAATTTTTTCTTTGTTTTATTTTTGTTTTACTTTAAGTAATATTGCTTCATTCTTTATTGACATCTTGAGCTAGTGTTTTTCTTTAGCAGTTGGATATCTTCTACTTAAATATAATTATCTATCTTTTTTTTCTTTTTCGGGGTAAATTTTTTATTTTCCCTGACATCATTTTTCCAAGTCTGAAATTTTTTTTAGAACAGTACATTAAGCTGGTTCATGCTGTCAATCATAAACAACATAAAACAAAAACCAAAAAGGTTCATCATGTATAATATTAGAAGTATGACTTGGGAGATTTTTTTCATGATTGAAATACATAAAACTTTTTTCATGATTGAAATACATAAAACTATTCTTTAGTACTTTTTGTCCTCTAATATATTTTTTCTGAAAATAGTAATAGCATATGTTTATTTACTATTTAAGAGGCACTCTGTTACATGTGTAAATAATTTGCAAAACATTCATGTTAGGAGTAGGAACTATTTTACAAAAAAAGTAACTAAAGCATAGGACAGCTAAGTAATTTGCTTAGCAAGTAAGTGGCAGAGACAAGATTTAACTGAAGTACTCATTTCTGAACTCTAACTTTTACTGCTGTGTTCTATTATCTCCCCATTGTTCTTACCTCTTGGGACAAATTATTTATTCTTTTTCTGTCTGAAAATAAAGGTTGGTTTGGTTGTTCATTTCATGTTAAGTATCTAATTTTTCTTCTAATAACAGTAAGTCTTTAATTTTTTTAAAGTAACTGAATAAAGTTCCATTAAATGGTACTACCATATGAGAGAGAAAGAGGGGGGGGAGGGAAGGGGGTCTACTTTCTTCCTTTAGGCCCCACCTCCTAAAGGTTGCACCACCTCTCAGTAGAGCCCTATTGGAGGCTAATCCTTCAAACAGAAGCCTTTAAGAGGCATTTGGGATCCAACCTCACAGCAGCAGCATCTTTTACTTTTATGTAAAAGTTTTCTTTGTTGATTCCTAAAAGCAGAATGGCTGATTCACAGATTATGTGTTTAAAATTTATTCCTTCAGAAAAGACTAACAATTTATACCACAATGCATGAGGTTGGTGCCACTGCCTGAATCCATGCCAGCAGTTTTACCCAGCAGTACTTTTCTGCTACCAATATGTATATAAACACAATGAAAAAAGGTACAAATAGTATTTTAGTATTAATATTAAAAGCATGTTATTGCAGGTTCCTTGAAAGAATTTTAGATGCCATTTTAAGTTACCTGTGGAAATACATGTTTCAAAAGTGACTTAAAATAGGTTGCTGGAAATGAAATAATCTATTCTTCATTCTGCAGTTCAAACACGCTCCACCAGGTGGCATCGTACCTCTGCTTATTGCCAACCCTTCCTAAAAATGAAGAGACAACTTTTGATAAAGAATTTCTTCTAGAATTGCTGGTAAATATTAATGTTCTCTGAATTTTTCATGTAGTTTTATCTACCTTTTTGAATCATTTATAAAGTTGTCAGTAGGTATATATTTCTCCTGGACTAAAGATTAGGCAATTTTTACCTGTTTTTGTAATTAGATTAGATTTTTTTTATCTCTTTAATTTCTTCTTTGAAGTCATTCATCTCATACTGCTTTATGGAAGAATTCATTATAATAGCAAGCATTTATAAGCAGCTTCTGCCAGGCACTAGATTCATACATTGGGATTTCATAGTCAACACTCTTTAAGGAAGTCACAAACTCACACACAGTACATATATATGAACAAATATATTCATGTGTGTTTATTTTACAAGTGATCTTTAAATATAGTGTTTTGAATATTAGGTCAAACTTTTATCACTAGAAAATCTCAGGGATGTTAGAAGTATAGTAAATTACCACTAAGTGGTTTAAGAATTCTAGGGATTTCTCAATCATTTTTGGAAATGAGGGGCTTTTAATTTTTTTGTAGTTCCATAGAATTCCTAGTTTTCTGTTATTTTATAAATAAAACGCAAATGCTGAAGTACTGAAGGTTAAAAAGTAAAAATCTTTTCCCTTTTGTACTTACATTCTGTCCCCAGAGGTAAACACTATTAATACTTTTTCTGTATTTTTCCAGATTTAAAAAAAAAAAACGTGATTTTTGTTTACTTGATTTAGTTTAATTATATAACCAAAATAGAGTACATTTTGTTTTAATAATAGAGAAATGTATAGATCAAAGTTCAAGTAACTCTAGAACAAACTATATAGGAATCCAATTTTATGTGGATTTTTTAAACATAATTGGACCATGCTATATGATTTTACTTTTTTTTCCATTTAATATTATATTTTTGGCTTTAGTACTGAGGATTGAACCCAGGGTCATTTACCTCTGAGCTACACCCCCAGCCCTTTTTATTTATTTATTTTTTTTATTTTGAAACAGCATCTCATTAAGTTGCTGAGGGTTTCACTGAGTTGCTGAGACTGGCCTGGAACCTTTGATCCTCTTGTCTTAGCCTCTCAAGTACTGGGATTACAGGTGTGTGCCACTGCACCCAGTCTTGATGTAACTTATTTTTAACTCTAATATAATATTTTATAAAAATGGATGAGTATTTAACTATATTCCCACTAGTGGATATTAGGTTGTTGGCAGTTTTCACTTTTACAAATAATGATGTAATCCTTGTGTATGCTTCTTTGTGCCCATATGGGACATTAGGAGAGAAACCTAGAAGTAAATTAATTCAATTGAAGTGTGTGACTATTTACAGTATAAGATGCTCCCAGATTGTCCTCCAAAGTTGAAGATTACCACCAACAGTGTTTTAAAGGCTGGCTCCCATAAACTCTTACCAGCATCGAATGTTACCAATTTTCCCATTTTTGACAATCTGATAGGTTAACATCAACATAACTGCTATAAGATTGACTAGCTTTTCATATATCTCAGACATTTTTTGTGCCTAAACAAACATACAAGCCAGGCGTGGTGGCACATGCTTGTAATCCCAGCATTTGGGAGGCTGAGACCGGAGGATCCGGGTTCGTGACCAGCTTCAGCTACCTAGTGAGGCACTCCACAACTTAGTGAGACCCTGTTTCAAAATAAAGAATAAAAAATAGGGCTGGGGTAGTGTAGCTCGGAGGTAGAATGCCCCTGAGTTCAATTCCCAGTACTACAAAAAAATAAAATAAAAAATAAATAAACATACTTTTTTGCTGTGTATATACATTTTTCTTATGTTATATGAAGAGGTACATCAGGTTATCATTGAAGGAAAAGTAGAAATCAATCCATCTCTTATTTTACAAGCGAGAAGACTGAGACCAAGAGATTAATAAACCTACCTAGGTTGTATAGCTAGGTAGTATAAGAATGAAAGCTAAACCAACACTTAGGGCTTCTATTTCTTTCTTACTAATACTAAGTGCTACAAGTTTCAAACTTTTGGCATGTACCAGCAACTTTGACGCTTTTTACAATATTCTATTTAATTACATAAGAAACCTGAGAGGTGAGTAGCACTTTATCTCTTATACTGAAAAGGAAACTAAAGTTAGGAAGGTTGAAGTGACTTGATTAGCTTTTACACTGTTCATAAGAGCTGGAATTTGAACTTGGGTGAATTCAGAAACCCATCACTGTTGATACCGCTTCACTTTTGATTTAATGAAGAAAATGAGCAAAGGAAAAAGCCCATCTCATTAAAGTACTACAGTTACTGAAAGGAATGGAATGTCTCATTCCATACTTAATGGTGAATTTTTCAGTAAATTATTTTGATTAAACAAAAGTGATTCTCATTTTCTACATACATCTATTTCCTTTCTCTTAGGTATCTCGACATGAACGTCGGATTTCTCAGATCCAGCAGTTGAATCAGATGCCTTTGTATCCAACTGAGAAAATTATATGGGATGAAAATATTGTCCCAACTGAGTACTATTCTGGTGAAGGTATGATAAAGAAATATAAGATTCAGGTGTAACATTAAATAACTTAAAAGTAACCACCTGTGATTGAAAATTTACTCCAATCTATTCTATACATTAAGATAATTTTGGTACCCTGAGGTTTAACTTTAGAAACTAGAAAATTTTTAAGATTTTTTTTTTTTTTTTTAAGTACTGGGGCCTTCTACCTCTGAGCTCCACTGCCAGCCTGATTTTTTATTCTTTGTTTTGAAACAAGTTCTCACAAGTTGCTCAGGCTGGCTGCGAACCTGCTATCCTCCTGTTTCAGCCTCCCAAGTACCAGGATTACAAGCGTGTGCCACCATACGCTGCTAATAATTTAGTTTTTGATGCTCAGCACTAGGATTTGTATTAAATTTGACTATAACCTAGTATATACATATCACACTGTAAAAAGCATGACCATAAAACTGTAAGTTAAGCTGGGCATGGTGGCACATGCTTGTAATCTTAGTACTTGGGAGACTGAGACACAAGGATCACAGGTTCAAAGCCAGCCATGGCAACTTAGCGAGGCTCTTAGCAACCTAGTGAGATTCTATTTCCAAATAAGATATAAAATCAGGCTGGGGGTATGGCTTGGAGGTACCTCTGGGTTCAGTCCCCAGTACCCCCAAAATAAATAAAGACTGTGCTTTATGGAGACTTAATAATGCAGGAAGTATAACTTTCATTATGTTTGATAGAGCTTTATTTTTTAAATCCCTTTTTAGAGACTCATTTGAATTCTTTCTAGAGCCAAGTAATGACCACCAAAAGGACATTGGCATTAGTTGACAATGCACCCTTAGTTTTCATCCAAAATGATATTGCCTGATTTGTTCACTTGCCTGTTTTACCAGATTTGGTCTAAGTACTTTTTGCTCATACCCCAAGGATGAGAATTTGCCGCAATTGAGTATATGTAAAAGTAAATTCTTTTGCATTTTACTTCAAAAGAAATTTCAAAGCTGGGCATGGTGGCATATGCTTGTATCTTGGTACTTGGGAGCCTGAGACAGGAGGATCACGGGTTCGCGGCCAGCCTTAGCTACTTAGTGAGGCCCTCTGCAACTTAGACCCTGTTTCAATATAAAGAATAAAAAATAGGCTGGGGGTGTAGCTCAGAGTTAGAATGCCCCTGGGTTCAGTCCCCAGTACCGCAAAAAAAAAAAAAAAATTCGATAAATTTTTTCAGACAATGTCATCTTTATTTGAAGAAATGTAATTGTTTTAAAAACATCACAGGCGGGCATGGTAACTCACACTTGTAATCCCACCATTTGGGAGGCTGAGACTGCAGGATCCGGGTTCACAGCCAGCCTCAGCTGCATAGTGAGGCCCGCTGCAACTTAGTGAGACCCTGTTTCAAAATAAAGAATAAGAAAATAGGGCTGAGGCTGTAGCTCGGAGGTAGAATGCCCCCAAGTTCCATCCTCAGTACCGCAAAAAAAAAAAAAAAAAAAAAAATCACAAATTGTGTGTGTGTGTGTATGTGTGTAAAGAAAAATTACTTCAGAGTCATATGCCACAGACATAACTCTAGTGAGACCAGTCTGCTGAAATTGCACTGAAGTTCAGAATAGACAGTCTTCATATCTTTGTTTGATGTGTTAGTTTCTTGTGTCTAGAAATACATTCTTGTGATTACTATAAAAGTCAGGAAGTGGTTACTCTCAGGTGAAAGGAAGAAGCTATAATTAGGGAAGGGTGCGTGGGGGAGTCCTGGATAGCTAACAAAGTGATTGCAAGGTTTCATTTTTAATATGTTCTTTACTTTTCTGTCATATATCCCCCTTTATCCTTTTCTGTCCTTCTGTTGAAAGATATGGGTTGTTTGGCCTACAGTTTCCCATAGTCAGAATTTTCAGATTGAATACTATTGATACTACAGCATGTTCCTCTGCTCTTCATTTTTCTTACAATTTATCAACTGGATGCGGAGGTTTGGTCAGGCTGAGGTTCTCCTTCTTTTGCAAGATTCTTGGTAGTGGTGTATTCTCTTTTGTGGATATCAGTAGCCATTGATACTTAACACCTACATTTGTTAATTCATTGAGGGCTGCCATTAAAATATTACCATACAATGAGATGGTAACATTTTAATTTTTTTTTTCATTAAAATGTGCTATCAAGAGGGCTGCTTTTTTCTCAGACTCTAAACTGCAAGAAATTAGGTTAGATTGAAGGTCAGAGTATACTAATATAAATGGTGTGAATTTTTATACATCAGTGTGCATTTTACTGGGGATTGAACCCAGGACATTCTACCTCCAAGTTATATCCCCAATCCTTTTTATTTTTTGTCTTTGAAACAAGGTCTCACTAGGTTGTTAAGAGTCTTTCTGAGGCTGTCCTTGAACCTGTGATCTTCTTGTTTCAGCCTCCCAAGTATTGGCATTACAAGTACGCATCATGACACCTGGCTTTAAGTTCTTTATAGCTTTGATAATAAGGATCATGAAACTATGATGTGCCAGTAAGATGTGCTTTAGATTCTTTTTTTTTTTTTTTAACTTTTTAATAATGCTGTGGAGTACTTGGTCACTTATTATCCAAGTAAAATAGCGTTATGTGAAGATAATGGAAAAAATATTGTTCATTAATAAAGAGATTAGGAAAGCCGGGCGTGGTGGCGCACGCTTGTAATCCCAGCATTCGGGAGGCTGAGACCGGAGGATCCGGGTTCGCGGCCAGCCTCAGCTACCTAGTGAGGCACTCCGCAACTTAGTGAGACTCGGTTTCAAAATAAAGAATAAAAAAATAGGGCTGGGGGTATAGCTCGGAGGTAGAATGCCCCTGAGTTCAATCCCCAGTA
>PVLC010006225.1:41181-58076 GCA_004027655.1 Graphiurus murinus | reverse complement strand
TAAATAAATAAATAAAGAGATTAGGAAGCCTGGAATAGTATATAAGCAGTGCCTTGTCCTCGAAGTTTATCCAAAAGGCAAATTCAGAACACAGTAATGATCACTATAGATCTATTTATGCAATGAAATGTACTTACCCAGTTTTAGTGGCTAATTTTGTCATGAACTAAGGTTATTGTAACATTACTCACTTCAAGATTTGCAAATACTAATTAGGTGATAAAGGAAGACTTTATAAACTTGAGGCTATACTAGTGTTAAGTATCTTTTAATTAATTAATTAATTGTTTATTTGTTGTGGCACTGGAGATTGAACCCAGGGGCATTCTACCTCCAAGCCCTATTTTATATTTATTTTGAAAGAGGATTTTCTAAGTTGATGAGAATCTCACTACTTGCTGATTTGTTCTTGAACCTGTGATCTTCTTGTCTCAGACTCCCAAGTACTGAGATTACAAGCATGTGCCACCATGTCTGGCTTGTATCTTCTAATATTTTTAAGAAACACTATTTATATATGGGTTTCTGGTATGCAGATTAAATTTATTAAAAAAGATAATATTCTACCCCAGTTTTTAAAATATTTGTTAGCTTGCTTTCAATTTCTATGTAAAAATAAAGATAAGATATCATTCAGTATACTGCATTTCAGACATTAAATTTTTATGAAATTCATGGTGCTTTTTGTTTTTAAATAAATAGAAGAGATGACTAATTAAAAGAACAATTCAAATATGCATGTTCCTTTTCAGGTTGTCTTGCTCTTCCCAAGTTGAATTTGCAGTTTTTGACTCTTCATGACTACCTCCTGAGGAATTTTAACCTTTTCCGCTTAGAATCAACTTATGAAATTAGGCAGGACATCGAGGACAGTGTTAGCAGAATGAAGCCATGGTGAGTACATTGGTACCGTTTATAATGAACAGATGCATACAGTGACTGACATGTTTCTGTCAGAAACCTCAAAAGTGGATTTTAAAAATGTATTCCTGGAAGCCAGGCGTAGTGGCACACGCTTGTAATCCCAGCATTCGGGAGGCTGAGACTGGAGGATCCAGGTTCATGACCAGCCTCAGCTACCTAGTGAGGCACTCCGCAACGTAGTGAGACCCTGTTTCAAAATAAAGAATAAAAAATAGGGCTGGGGTATAGCTCGGAGGTAGAATGCCCCTAAGCCCCTGAGTTCAATCCCCAGTACTGCAAAAAAAAAAAAAAAAAGTATTCCTGGCACAAAGATGCCTTCCAAAATAGGAGATGTTTAATCTTGGAGAAATTGCGTAATGTAAATTAAAATACATCAAAAGTGCTAAAATGGAAAATATGTACCTGAATACTTAGAGGTAGAGCTGGGAAACTGGGGATAAAGTAAAAGCTATCTTATTTAGGATTACTTAGGGAGAAATGTAAAGGAGAGTAGGTTGGACGTTAGTAATAGGGTAAAAAGAGAAGGGTATCAGTTTTCTGGCAGTTCTCTACCAAGGCAGGATAGATGGTTTAAGTCCTGGATAAAACTTCTAATAAAGGGCTATTCCTCTATCTCAGTGTGATTGTTGCCAGTAATTTCACTCAGCATCCCTGTGAGAACTGGCCAGGGATGAGGGGTGGTGTTGAACTTTACATGGAGTGGTACATTGGAAAGTCTTCTCTGGCCCCCCATAGATTAACTTCAAGAGGCTGAATCATCAGGGTTTACTTTTAGGACCAGTTGAGTAGGTCTAGTTATTTGATGAACTCTTCTCTTTAAACATGATTCTCCACCTGCTAGCTCATGTCTGGAATTCCTTTAGAAAAGCTCCTCATTCTAGTTATGGTAGATAGCTCTGCAGTATGAGATTTGTGGAGATTAATTTTGGTGTTTTAGATGTGAACAACTTTGCTTAAGTGTTCTCCATTCACTATTTCATCCTATGTATGAAGTAGTGAGATGGACATAAAGTTATACATATCACAAGCAACTGCAAATGAGTAAAATTAAGTTTGCGAAATGAATTTCACCACTACCTTATAGTCAAACCATGTACACGTACACAATTACACTGCATTTTATTTGAAAAGCTGAACATGTTTTAATGTGAATGATTCAGGTATATTCCAGACTTCTCTCTCTACTAATTACAGAGAGCTACCATGGACACTGTGATTATGATCTATTTTTTTTCAGTTCTATATTTCATTATATGCACAATTCTATTTTTTAATTAATTATTATGTAAAAAAGTTATTCTGGGTGAGACTATAAAACACAACACAAAGTATTTCTGACTTAATAATCAGTTGAGTCAGTAAGTAGGCTAGCGCTGTGAAATTTGTATACCCACTGGCTGATCATCCCTGCCCACAGCTTTGCTGAAATTATTGCCCATTGTTTGGACTCCATGGGAGTGCTTGATCAGAAAACTTCCTTACAATTTATGGTTACCTTGAGTTTATATGTTTAGATTCAGACCCTAATTTGGGCTATTTTTCAAAATAGGAATTTATTAACTAACAGTTCAATAAATAGAATTCCCTTACATTTTATTTAAATGCCAAATACAACAAAAATACTTAGTTCTTATGGCCTATTTATAGAGGATTTTTTTTTTAATTATACCATTTTACAGGAGAAAGAAAATATCACTTTTTGGAGTTAATTCATTCACTTTTATAATATTCTAAATTTTTTATTCCTGATCCCTGTCTTTGAAAACTGTAAAAATGATGAGATTGTAACAGGGCCAGTGTTCTTTCTATAGTGTGTGTCCTGAAGGTGGAGAAGTAGCAGAGACACATTTACTTATTACCTGTTTCTGATGATCATGTTTTCAGGCTGCTGGAATCATCATGTCTCCATGAGAGAGGATGTGTTCATAAGGGGCAGAAATATATATATATATATATATAAAATATGTGGAACTGGAGATTGAACCCAGGGGCAATCTACCTCCGAGCTACACCTCAAACCCTATCTTTTATTCTTTATTTTGAAACAGGGTCTTACTAATTGCGGAGGGCATCACGAGATAGCTGAGGCTGACCAAGAACCTGGAGCCTCCGGTCTCAACCTCCCTAGTACTGGGATTACAAGTGTGCACCACCACACCGGGCTAGAAATCTATACTTTTTAATGCTCCGTGTTTCAAATAAATTTTATAAGAAAAAGGAGTAATGAGGTAGATTAGTGGTTCCCTGGGGTGGGAACAGGGATTGATGGCAGTTAAACAAGATAGATCTTTTTTAAGGATGATAGAAATGTTCTAAGATTGGCTTGTGGTTGTAGATGCACATTTTGTTAATTTACTAACAGCCCTTGATTTATACATTATTCAGCCTTAAAAAAAGAAGGAAATCCTACCATTTTTTATAACATGGATGAACCTGGAATACATTATACTAAGTGAAATAAGCCAGATACTGATTTTACATTATATGGAATCTAAAAATCTTGAACTCAGAAAGAAGAGTGAAAGGGTGGCTGTCAGGGAATCAGTGGTGGGGGAGATGGGGAGATAGTGGGCACGGGGTACAAACTTTCAGTTACACGATGCATGAGTTCTAGAGAGTGTGTGGCATTATTATAGTTAATAATAATGTATTCTATAGTTGAGATATGCAGTAAATATTCTCATAGTGCTAATAAATGGTAACTATGGTGATAAATATGTTGGTTAGCTTGGTTTTGATAATTCACTATATATATATATCAAAGTATCATGTATTCCTTAAATATATAATTTTTGTTGTCAGTTATACCTCAATAAAACAGAAATGAGATTGTATTGGATTATTTGTGTGTGTGTTTTAAGATGACTCACCTCCCAGAATGCTTTTAGATGTATAGTGTTATATTTTTCCCAGAGGTCAGGGGCTATTCCTCTACTTCCCTTTCTATTCTGGACCGTGTTTGCCTATTTCATACTCTCATATATACTTCTTATATTCTGGGACTTCAATTTTTTTTTTATTAAGTTTAGACATAAGGGTTGCTAATGTTAGGAATTAAATACTAGCTAAACATGTACTTTTAGTAGCTATACATATCTAGAAGTTGGGGGAAATTTATTTTTTGTTTGAGTAACCATCTACTTCTTTGTTTTTCAGGCAGTCTGAGTATGGTGGTGTAGTGTTTGGTGGTTGGGCACGAATGGCCCAGCCTATTGTGGCTTTCACTGTAGTTGAGGTTGCCAAACCCAACATTGGTGAAAACTGGCCAACCCGAGTTCGTGCAGATGTCACAATCAATCTGAATGTTCGAGATCACATCAAAGATGAATGGGAAGGTAATTTTTTGTTTCAAAAAGTAAAATTACCTTTCACCTTTTTAGTTCATAGATTTTTCAACTACAACATTAGCAGAGAACCTTAGGTGTCCTTTTGAACTTTTGTTAAATTTGAAATTTGATTTAAAGAATGGCAGTTGTCTTTCAAATTATTAGTAAAAATACCAAGGATCACTCAAGGATGTTTTAATATTTTAATAAAAATAATATCACGTGTGTTTCAAAGTGTTTTGAAAGATTACCATTTACAACACTGAGAGGAGAGCATTTGAAGGCATAAACTAAGTAAGATAATATTTCTGGATTTGTAGGATTAATACAAAAATGAGAAAAAAGCAGCAGTGTTCACTAAAGAAAGGGAGAAAATCCACATGTAATTTGCACATATATGCAGAATAAGTATGGAAAATTTGTATCTTCAAAAAATAAAACAACCAAGGACAAAGTATAAGGATACATATATACTTTGTGGAGAATAAAGATCAAGAAAGAAATTTGGGGGAGAGGGGATATAGTAAAACAGCTAATGTATATATATATATATATATATATATTTTTTTTTTTTTTTTTTTTTTCACCAAAGAGAATATATAACAATTGTAGAGACATTAAACTAGTTATTTTCCCTATTTTTTACTAGGCAAGATTTTAGGGATGAGAGTTTCGTGTTAACAGTTTTCTTCAGAGGCAAATAATGTTCAAAGTTACTGAGTCTAAAGAGTTTAAATATCACTAACACCTGTCAAAAGTGGCACATGGGCTGGTTTTTAATTGGTACTTTTATATTTTCCCCCCAGCTGTCTGTGAGAGCTCTTGTTTGCTGCCTTGTTGCGAGAAATTGTACCCAGTAGGTTTAATCTCCTCCTGCCTTCTTTGCATACCAGAAGGAAAAGGATAGTCCCTTAATGGATCAGTTTTCAGAAATTATTTCTCCCAACATATCTATAACCATACAGAACATATGATATATTTGTCAAGGAATTCTGAAGGAGTCCAGTAATGAAGCTGGCCAAATGTTTAACAAATGGCTAATCTAGTGGGTATAGTTTGTGACAGATTGTTTTTGTGACTCCTGTATCTTTTAAGAGTTCCAATCTGTTGCAGTGTACATCTAAAATATTGTGCAGTTTTATTAGTGCTGGACCTTGAAAAGGACCTTGAAAGTTGCTGAAGAAGGTCTTGCACTTAGTACCCCTTGAAATGTGAGGAAGTATTAAAAACTGTATTATACAGTGAGTAACAAACTGAAGTTACTTATTGGGTACCCCCATAAATAGTAATGCTTGGAAATATAAAAAGATCATTTACTAAAATAAATGACAGGTCTACATCTTAGTGTTAAAGGGAAGAAGAGGTATTTTATCTGTAAACCCTCTTTTCCCATTGCTTTGGAGACTATTATCAGAAGGCCTGAAATAGCTTTTACTACTTTTTTTGATTTCTCTTTCTTTGTTACTGTCTTTCTGATTTTCTTTTAAACATAGGCCTCTAGTAGAATGAGAAATAGTGGATATGTTTTGATGAACAAGATAGGAAGCAATAGAGTACTTGGGCATGTGTGCTTCATTCATATATACATATGTGGTGGAAATATATATATATATATGGAAAGAGAAGTGTCTTCATAGACCAGGGTCCAAATTGAGCCCCTGTATTGATCTCAGATGGGATAACCAAATAGGAAATAGGGTCAAAAAAAATGAGAGGTTCTTCAAACATTTGTGATTATTGTCTTATAAATATAGAGAATAGAAAATTTTAAACTAAAATTTATAAAACATTCCTTTTGTCTCTTCAAGAAGATTCAAAACTCAGGTTCTTCTCTTTCAGCTCCATTTAAAATTAAGGAAACAGAATTTAATGAACAAGAATGTTGGGTTCTGTTCCAGACAGCATAACTGGGGGTGGAGGGGGTATAAATGACTGGAAAAGGGCTCATTGTTGAGCTCATTGTAATGTAGGTTTTTAAAAATGTAAATCTAAGATGTCTCACAGTAAAATGACCTGCTTTTGGAATGAACAGATGGTCATCTCCCTACATTGGAGACACTTCTCAGGGCCGGCTCTTTGGCTCTAAGGTCACTTCTTTGATCTAAAGCTCAGAAGTTTTGATGAGTTGTGCAGATTAGAAGTCATGCAAGCTATACAACTCAGACAGTACAACAGTTCCCTTAGTTCTCATTGCCTTTCTTGTTCTTTGCATAGAAGGTCAGTATTATAATCAGTAATATTTCCAGCTTTACTCACACTTGAACACTGTTGCAAAGCAAAACAGTCCACAGTGGTTCCAGTAAATTAGTCACATACTCACATTGTTTGTTTAATTTACTTATGTATCTTGTTACCAAGATTATAAGCAAGGAGACCTATTTAAATTTACATTTATATCATATAATGTCTAACAAAAATTAATCACAAAAGAAATGAAAATTAAGCAATGTGACATTACACATTTGTGAGGTGTAATTTTAATGTCCTTTGTCTTCCAATATCTATACTTTTAATAGAATTGGGAAGGCACTTGAGTTCATTATTTGATCTGATGACTGAGAAGCTTTGGACTTGGGCACAAATCTCCTGTTTCTTGACATTCACTTACAAAAATTTTCACTATTTCCCAGCTGAAACTATACACACACACACACACACACACACACATACACACACACACACACAATATATATATATATATATATATATATATATATATATATATGCACACACACACATATATTTTTCAACTGTGTTTCTGAGGATGGTGTCTGTAAACAATACTTTTTGTGCCACCTTGATGAATTATTCTTTAGTTGACCTGTTTTAGTGCAATACAGCTAGGCTATGGTTGGAATGACACTGATAGATAGCTTAAACTGATGTTAGAAACCTGCTAAATATGATATAGATGAATTATATGCCAACCATATTTTTGGTTACTTATTAAGAATGTTAAAAATAAGAATGATGATGAGCATCCAATTTTGGAGCTGTAGCATGACTTGGAAGGGTTCTTCAGTAATGAATTCATGACAAAGATTCTAATTTTAATATAAAAGAAGTTTCATCATAATTACAGCTATGAAATATTGAGTATTAAAGATGATAGGAAAACCCATAATTGTGTTACAATGCCATTATAATCATTGGTCACCCATGATATTTAAAAAAAAAAATTTTATATCTGTTCCTTATAAGAGGTTTACATTTGCTAACAAAAGATTGAAAACAGTGAAATTCTAATAAACAAAAATATCTTCATGTTCTTCTAGGTCTTCGTAAACATGATGTATGCTTTTTAATTACCGTGCGTCCCACAAAACCTTATGGCACTAAGTTTGACCGGAGGAGACCTTTTATTGAGCAGGTTGGCCTGGTTTATGTCAGAGGCTGTGAAATCCAGGGCATGCTGGATGATAAAGGACGTGTCATTGAAGATGGTAAGGTGATCTGTATATTTGTGTGTGTGTACAGGATGATAAATTTCTTTGCCTTTTTTCCTTATTGCTGCTTAGGTGAAATTTTTAGTTGCTTTACATACTAAATCAACACAATGTATTATAGAATAAAAGGTGTATAAGGTACCTACTTCACAGTTTTAGAAATAGGTAATATAGTTCAGAATTTCTGTGTTAGATGTATTGAGCTATCACATTGTATACCATAAATATACACAGTTATTATATATCAACTAAATATTTTTAAAAGCCTCTGTTAGATACTGAAAAGGATAGTATATTTCAAAATCACATTCAAAAATTTCCTTTTATAATACTTTATAATATTTTGAGGGGAAAACCTCTAAAACACTTAAAATTGATCAAGCTTTTGGGTTTAGTGATATACCTAATTTTTTTCTTCTTAAGCTTACTGGTTTGATTTATTATAGCAATGGTTTTCAACTGGAAACATTCCTGCCCTACATTTATAAACATATGATGATATTTAGACTGTCAAATGGCCAGAGTAAGGGTGGCTAATGGCAGGCTATTGGCATTTTGTGGATGTGGTCCAAAAATGCTAAGCATCCACATAAAACTGTTTTATAGAAGAAATTGGCCTGCCTGAGATGCCAGCATTAGCCCCATTTAAAAACTGCTTACAGGGTTAGTCAGCTCTTGAATTTCTATGCTTATCACTGATTATTCCTTTGAAATTTTTCTTCTGTTGTCCTGACTTCCTTTATAAAAAGACATACCAAATTATGACCGCATCCATGGCTAGTGCTTATTTTACTATTTGGTTGCTAAACTTGCCTCAAAACTTGAATCAACTTCTACCACCTCTGATTTCAAGATTATACTATTGCTAAATTGCTGATGATTTGGCTATTTATCTTTAGAATAAAAAGAAATAGGAGAAGGAAATGGAGGCAGGGTGAAATAAACAGAGGCTAAATAATGGGACCAGAGTTGGAGGTCTAAGATCCCTAAAGAGGAGAGAATGCATAGGGATGAGAGAAAGCCTGTGGGCTTTCATTAGTACCCCATATTTTTGTATATGTGAAATTTCCTTTCATGCTGGTGATATTAGGCAGAATGTGAAAGGATGAAAGAGTGATCAGGCTTTGGTAAGTTAAAGAATAGAAAAACTGTGCCTTAAATTCTAAAGAATAGAAAAACTGTGCCTTAAATTCTAAAGTACATATGCTTATTTAATCAGAAAGTATTTATTGAGTACTTGTGTAAGGCCTTTGTAGGAACTATGAGAGACTGACAAAAGTAAAGGTAAGGTCTATGCATTCTAGGGGCCCCAATTTTAGTTGAAGATATATACAAGTAGTTGTAGTTCATGGCATTGTATCATAAATATTATATGAATGGAAGAATTACTAAGAATCTACAGAAAGGAGAAAAGGTTTTCAGCTTCTTGGGATTTGAAGTGGATGAGTAGAAGACATTGTTTAATAAACTTTTTAAAAATGTCTAGGACCTGAACCCAGGCCCAATCTTAGAGGAGAGTCAAGAACATTTAGAGTATTTTTGGATCCGAATCAATATCAACAGGATATGACCAACACTATACAAAATAAAGCAGAAGATGTATATGAAACCTTCAATATAATAATGAGGAGAAAACCAAAGGAAAATAACTTCAAGGTAATTTTTTGGCTATGTAACCAAAAGTACTTATATTATTCTTAAGGAAATTCATTTGCTATTGTTTTTTCTTTTGAGGAATTTAAAAACTTAAATATAAATGGATATAGCTTTTATTCTAAAGGTCAGCCTCCTTCCTTGTTTTTTTTTTTTTTTTTTTTTTTTTTTTTTTTTTTTTTTTTTTTTTTTTTTTTTCCGGTACTGGGGATTGAACTCAGAGGCATTCTACCTCCGAGCTCTACCCCCAGCCCTATTTTTTATTCTTTATTTTTGAAACCGGGTCTCACTAAGTTGCGGAGTGCCTCACTAGGTAGCTGAGGCTGGCCGCGAACCCGGATCCTCCGGTCTCAGCCTCCCGAATGCTGGGATTACAAGCGTGCGCCACCACGCCCGGCCCTTCCTTGTTTTTTTAATATTAGGTATTCTTTCCCAGGATGAGGTGAAGAAAACCATTTGTTTACTTACTTAAGACTTCTTTTTTAAATCAAAAGTAGATATACTTTCAAATATCTTTTAAGAATACAGCTAAGAAAGCCCAAGGCTCCACATTTCTTTATGATATAATGTATCTATACTCTTTAGTGGGAAGTTTTGGCAGTTTATAGTTTTATAATTTTGTGGAGAGAAGAACTTTTTGATAAAGGAATATTTTCTAAAAAATGATTATTTGAAACTATATTAGTGTTGAGCACTCCTAACATTTGATAGCATCTAACTTTTGTGGAGCGTATTGCCCTTTCCACTCTGCCCAGAAGTATGGTCCTTCTTATACATTCCTATCACTTTATTGCCTTTTCATAACTATTTCTATGTAAGCAAAACCAAAACCCCCCAAACCTGTCAAACAAAGGAATTTATTCTCCTTCTCACCTTGTTGAAGATAAAAACAAAGGAGAGACCCTTGATTCCTTTTCGTCTCATACTTCACATCTAATCCTTCAGTAATTGATTAGCTCACCACCTTCACTGATGCCAGGTCCAGACACCTTCATCTCCCAGGTCTCTGCTTCCAGTCCTGTCTGCTCTTCCCCTTCGGCTCTTCTCCACATAGCAGCTGAGTGATTCTTTTCAAATGTAAAGTTACTTTGGTACCCCTGTTCATTTTCTAATGGTTTCCCATCATGTTGGAACGTTCTTACCATAACCCATATGGCCTTGTCATTGTGTCTCTGATTTCCTTTCTTCTTCTCTTGTCCCTTACTTCATAGCAGCTACACTGATCTTTTTTATGTGATTCTTTGCACATGGTGTTCCCTCTACCTACTATTTTCCTCAAATATGTACATGGTTTGTTCCTTCATTTTATGAGCAACTGAAATTAAATACCCCCTCCTAAGAAGCCTTCCTTGACTGCCTTATTTGAAGTAGGTAAGATTACCTACTCTATTCTTTTTCATCATTCTCTATCCTTCTAGCTCTGTTTTTCCTCAAAGCCCTTGTCATACCTGATAATTGTGTATTACTTTAATCTGACTTTCCTGTTGGGTTGCAAATCTTTGAGGGCAAGATCTTTGTTTTCTCTCTATCAGCATATTCTTAGCAACTAGAAGTGTGCCTGATAGATAGTATGTGCTTAATAAATATTCATTGAATGAATAAAGGATGGAGAGTGTGTGTGTGTGTGTGTGTGTGTGTGTGTGTGTGTGTGTGTGTATTTGGTCTGAGAATTGAACTCAAGGGCATTCTACCTCTAAGCTACTCCCCAGCTTTTTTTGAATTATTTTTTATTTTGAAACAGGATCTTGCTAAGTTGCTGAGCCTGGCTTTGAACCTGCAGTCTTCCTCTCAGTCCCTTAAGTACTGGGAGTTTAGGTGTGCTCTACCAAGCCTAGCTTGTTTCCAAGTTTTATACTACCTCACATTTAGTTTTCACATTTAGTTTTCATTAAATGAATTTCAGTTACATTACTAAAAACTACAAAAAAAGAAGTCTCCTCTATTCACTTATTTGGCCATTTTATTTAGTTCTTATTGTGCATTTTATATATTTAGAGCTTATAAAGATGAATAAGATACAGCTTATACCTTTAGGGAGTTTAACTACCAATACAGGGAGTCAGAAGTACGAACAAGTAACTAGATAACTATCACGAAAGGTTAAAAGATATCAAAAGAAGCCAATGCACTCCTATAATTCAAGTCCTTGGGAGGCTGAGATAGGAAGATTGCACGTTTGAGGCCAGCCTCAACAATTTAGGCCTTCAGCAACTTAATGAGACCTTGTCAGAGATAGAATGCCCCTAGGTTTCATCCCCAGTACCAAAAACAAAATAAAAAGTGTCAAAAACCTTTAGAAGGGTGCAGATGAAATTGTCAATGGGTGTTCAAAGGAGACATTCAGGTTCTGACCCAAGAAGGAAAGGAGTGATTAACTTGCTTGTTTGGGGAAAGGAAGAGTTTGCCTTTCATATCTTTGGTGTTTACTTGTGTATCTGGGCAGCATCCTTCATTTATTTCCTATTCTCTTTTCCAGTTCCTGTAACTTAATGTGGATACTTCACTTCTTGCTTAGACAGTTGGAATAGCCTCCTTTTTTTCTTCCCTAGTCTCTTCATAGTCAGTCACCTGTTTTCCATACATTTCTTCCTACTGTCTAACCCTGATCAATTTACTTCTCAAAGCATTTCTGTGACTTTCCATTAGTGATTAAATAAATCAGACCACTTCAGAAATTTTTTACTTGACCTTAACTGAAATGCCACTTTCTTCCATGAAATCTTTCCTAATGTTAAGTTTCCCCTGCTTCCATCTCTTTCATCTTCCATGAACTGTGTTCCCATCATATTTTGTAATATTCTTCAGTACTTGCCACATTTTGCTGCTTTGTATTATAGTTAGGGACATATTTTATCTCCCTACTAGCATGATCATTTCCTCAGAGGAGAGATCTCTCACTTGTTCATCAGTGTTACATGAACATACTCATTGTCTGTCTGTTCATCTGTTCATTCATCCCATATTTAAACTGCTAGGTACCTGCTCTTCTGAAAATTATATATTAGTGGGTTTAAACAAATGACAAACAAGTAGCCATGTATCTGAAACAGAATTTCAGGTAAGTACATAATTTTAAGTGTAAGTACATAAAACCAGGCAATGTAATTAACATATACTATCCTGTGTGGGGTTTGTTTGTTTGTTTGTTTGTTTGTTTGTTTTTGCGGTACCGAGAATTGAACCCGGGGCATTCTACCTCCAGGCTATGCCCCCAGTCCCGTTTTTTATTGTTTATTTTGAAACAGGGTCTCACTAAGTTGCGGAGAGCCTCACTAAAGTAGCTGGGGCTGATCATGATCCCAGATCCTCTGGTCTTGGGCTCCCAAGTATTGGGATTACAAGTATGCTCCACCACGCCTGGCTCTGTGTGGTTTTTTTTTAATGGATGTCATTCATGATTAAAAAATTGGTTAATTTGCTTTTGGGTGTTATTTTACTCTTTGCAGTTAATAACCTTCAATTTCCCTATGTCAGACAGATTACTTTTTTAAGTGATTTTTTTGGATAGTCTTTAAGAATTTGCCTTGGCTTTTGGTAATTCCTCTTGACGATATATATGTTAGCTACTACAATAGCCTTTTATTGTAGTCCCGATTTTTCATTTTGAAATATCATTTGACATTTTGTTCATTTTTATAATTTTGTTTACTATATTTTTATTTTTTACTACTCACTATACTAACATTAATATTTCTAAATCATGTTTCACAATTGAAGTGTACATTGATGTGGTTGTGTGTGCTTTTAGCACTGAAAAACTATGGAATGTTAGAGAGAAAGACCCAGGAGTTTCTGAGAGGAAAAATTTTTTAATGGTTTGTTCTAGAATGTTTTTGTGCTATTGGGTTGACATGAGTCTGATTTTCATTCTACTCAATAGGAATCAAGTGGTAAACTCATTTCTGTCATTCTGTCTCTTAACGGATAAACTGTTCTTGCTAAGTTTGGTCTTTTGTTTAACTCAGGGTATGATACCAGCTGAAAATACAGCTGTTGATTCAGTCTAGCCAAGCACCTGTCAGCAGAAAATAGCTTCTTGCCCTGAAACACTTGGGGTTGTGGATTAGTGCAGCCAGCTCTGCATTCCAGTGAAGTTCAAATGCCTGAGATGTCTTATTGACACAATCCTTTTCTGTCCTTTTACCTACAGGCTGTGTTGGAGACGATTCGGAACCTGATGAATACTGATTGTGTGGTACCTGACTGGCTACATGACATCATTTTAGGTTATGGGGATCCAAGTAGTGCCCATTATTCAAAAATGCCCAATCAGATTGCCACCCTTGATTTCAATGATACGTTTCTCTCCATTGAGCATCTCAAAGCCAGCTTTCCTGGTCACAATGTTAAAGTAACTGTGGATGACCCAGCTCTACAGATACCCCCATTCAGGTAAAATCAGAACTGGATGTGCTCCTTGCAAGCATTCTGTAGTCTATCTGTGGTAGGCCATCAGCACAGTTAGCTAACGTGAGTTTCAAGTACTATATCAGGATTTTTTTTTTGGCAGTCCCTACTGTCACCATGTAATCACTGGGATAAGTTTATTGTATTTGAATCTATTTCTAACTCTTAGTGTAGAAGCTATTTTAAGACCATAATAAAAGTAGCTTCGTGTCTCATAAGGGATCAGTAAATGTGTGTTGTCTAATGAGAACTATATAAATATAATATTTGACTGAAGAAATATGTCTTTTAATCTTATACATAGTTTGGTATATTTCCTAATTAATATACACAGCCCTGTAATGTTGAACTTCCTTTGATTTTAGGGAAAAGTTTTCTTCTTTTTCCTTTTACCTTTGCTTGCTTTCACAGACTTTAAATCCAGGTGAGTATCCTTTATTTAAATGCTTGGGACCAGAAGTTTTAGATGTCAGAGTTTTTCAGGTTTTGGAATATTTGCATAGACTTCACGGGTTGAACATTTCTAATCTGAAAATCCAAAACTTTTTGTGTCATTTAAAATATCTTCAAAAAGTTTCAGACTTTGGAGCACTTCAGATTTTGAATTTTTAGATTAGAGATATTTAACCTGTATTCAAAATATAGTTATATTTAATGTTAAAGGAGCTTTGATTTTAAATTTTGGAAATAAAATGGAGTACCTGAAACAGTTGATAGCTATTCCCTGAGTTTTTTCATATGGATTAGAGGCAAAGTACTCAGATACCTGTGGCTGGTAGCCCCTGGGCTGAATTTTTTAGACATTAGAAGACAGCTTTCAATTGACTGTTAAATATAATTCAGCATATTTAACATATGCCCTTTATAATATCTAAACCTACTTCTCTGTGCTTTCTTAATTCTGTTAATGGCAAAATCATTCTTCTATTCTGTCTTGAAATCTGAGCATTATTTTATAATCAGTTTATTCTCATAACTCCTGCCATATAGAGTAGATTCTGCTTTAAGGATAGTTCTTTCAAATGTCCTTCCTGACTACGTATCTCTGAGTCCCCAAGTCTTTGATGATGGTGTCTTTCCTGCCCTCCTCTCTTCACTTGAACTGTTACATGCCTTACTGTACAAGCCATTTACTCCCCGGCTACGAAATCTGATTGCTCCTCTTGCTTACTAAGTAAGGCTGACCTCATAGCCTCTTTAGTATTTAGCAGTTTATTATACTGTCTGTCCTTTAAGAATATGAAGGAAGACTGGAAAAATTATCCTTAGAGAATGAATTTTTTAGTTCGATTTTAGGTATCTTTGGAGAGTTGCTGCCTAAACTCAGGCTAAGAACCTCTGCATTAAAATTTGATATTCTGGAGGTGCCATACAAAGCTGCAGCCTGTCTACTCCTTTTCCTCAGTTGTATTCTATACTTCAGCAAAACTAGGCTACTTGTACTTTACCTATGCTGCTAGTTCTGTCTTCCAGCAATGACTTCCCTTCCCATCTCTGAACATGTAAATTCTTTGAGACTCATCTTAGCTGCCACCTGTCCCTTGAAGTCTTCCCTGATTAAATGAAGGACATGAATAAAACACTCCACCAGTGCATAGGACATAGGTGTTCAATATTTCTTTGGTTCTCCTATTAATTGGATAATGACTTCCTAATCTGAAGAGTTTTAATACCCCATTTTAATGCTTGTGAGTCTTTCATTTTTCAGAGTTTATGTACAGATAGTGAGTTCTCTTAGGCTAAAAATGTTTCTTACTCATCTTGTTCTCCATACAGTGTCATATACAAGAGGCACCATCTTGTTTTGCAAAAATGAACAAAGGTTTTTATTTTGTAGGATAACTTTTCCGGTAAGAAGTGGAAAAGGAAAGAAAAGGAAAGATACAGAAGGGGAAGATGAAGAAACTGAAGAGGCAAAAACTTTAATTGTTGAACCTCATGTTATTCCTAATAGGGGTCCTTATCCTTATAACCAACCTAAACGGTAATTTTATTACGTGTTTTAAGTTTGCTATTTCAAATGGGTTACTAATGTTTTTAAATTTCTGATTCTTTCAAAAATCTTAGGATACTTTTGCTTCTGAACTTCCTTCCCTTCTGTTAACTGGCTGAATAGTTCAGGCATTTAAGGCAAATCTACAGTCATATTTCAGAAAGAAAATATGTTCAGATACTATGAGAAATAAATGTTTCAGTGCAAGCTTAATTTGAGTGCAGAGTTCATATTTCTTGAGTCCGTATTATATATAGCAGAACTCATGCGTGTGTGCCGTAATGAAAAAAGTGGCATTATATTCAGAAACCAGAACTTCAACAGGTCTAAAAAGATCTGGAATGAGCTAAGTGTATTGAACTATAACTGGTCTTTCCCCAAGGTAATTTTTTTAGTGGAAGGGAAGGGAATAAAGGTAAAGAGATTCATCCAAAAGAGATTGAGGGAACAAGGCCAGATACAAAATAGCTGTTTAGACTTCTGGTCATTGTCCACATTTATACCAAATGTCGCTTATCTTTATTTCTAACCAATTTTTATTTACTCTTTTATTTACAGTAATACAATTCAGTTCACTCATACACAGATAGAGGCTATCCGTGCCGGAATGCAGCCTGGGCTGACTATGGTAAGAACTACTGTTACGCGTGATACATGGATTAAGATCAGAAGTAAACACACAATTTTTAGTTATATGTATGATTTCAGTGTTTTGTTACCCAGAGACACTGTGCCTCCATGCCCAGCCTTTGCTTTTTTAATTTGCTAAGATTTGTCTTATGGCCTATGATATGAACTGTCTTGGTGATACTCCATGTGTACTTGAAAAGAAGGTGTCTGAACTTCTGTTGATTACTGAGAGAAGAGTATTGATGTCTTTGTTATTATGAATTTACCTGTTTCTCCTTTCATTTCTGCTCATTTTTACTTAATGTATTTTTAAGCTTTATAGATGGGTGCATACCTCAAGGTTGTGTTGTCTTTTTTTTTTTTTTTTTTTTTTTTTTTTTTTTTTTTTTTTTTTTTTTTTTTTTTTTTTTTTTTTTTTTTTTTTTTTTTTTTTTTTTTTTTTTTTTTTTTTTTTTTTTTTTTTTTTTTTTTTTTTTTTTTTTTTTTTTTTTTTTTTTTTTTTTTTTTTTTTTTTTT